>JBBMOL010000350.1:0-75748 GCA_037954665.1 Laguncularia racemosa | reverse complement strand
TTTAAAGACCATTTTTTTATATATTTCTTCTTTTATGAACTATTTTATTTGTATTTTGGTTTTTAGGACACTTTTATTTCCTTGTAATTTCATTTAGGGAAAGCCACCTTAAAAGTGGCAAACTTGGAATTTTGAGTCACTTTTTAACCCTAGGAGTAGCAGTATAAATACTTGCTTAAGAGAGGGTTTGAGGAGGCTTATTTTTGCAAAACAAACACTTCACATTTCGTGAGAGGGCTTATGGTTTCCTAATTCCAAAATTCTCTTATCAATTTCAATCCCAAGAAGTTGGAATTGTGGCGAGTGCAACAAGGAGAAATCGTGAGTTAATATCGATTCATCTTTGTTGTTGATCATTTCATTCTCTAGTGAGTCATATCTAGGGTTGATTTGAATCTTTCTTGGACTTATTAGTGATTGTAATTCGTGGATAATCATCTTGTAAAGGCTGATTGTTCATTGAGATTGAATGCTTCTTAGTGATTGGCGTGAATTGGCATTATTGGAAGGATTTGAGATCACGGTTTTGTGCTTGTCTTTATTGCTTCCTTTGATCTGATTTTACGTGAACTTCATCTTCTCCTGTGGTTATTTGGTTATTATTATCATTAGAGATTACAATTGAATCATTTGAACAACAATTTCCATCAAAATCTACAAGGTGTTCACGTGAAATTGCCCTTAAGTGAATCGGTTTGTGTTTTGTGAATTGAGGTGTTTTCCTTGATTCTTTTGATTGTGCTTAAGCTTGGAATTAGGCACATCATACAGTGATGAAACAACTCTCAATTCCTCATATAAGAAAGGAATCATAATAATAATGAGGAATATCAAATTTCCTCTACAAATTGCATCCTACGTATATAAAAATTTTTTTTGCCTGAAGATGCATGAGCTTATTACTTTTCCGTGTGCTTGATTCTAAAAAGAACGTTCTCACTTCTTTTTTTTTAGCTTGAACATCCCTTTTATGTAAAGGACATAACGGTTACTTTGTTGGAGAATGTAACGTTCATGGAGTTTCATGTGACAAGCTTGCATTTATTTTTGAAATTTTGTATTTCAAAAATAAGTTGAATTTGTTGGAGAAAATCTGCATTCCAGTGATATTTTGATGAGGATAAACTTGGATAAATTAGTTTGACCGAGATCTTCTTTGGAGATATTCCTTGGAACAAGTTTGTTGAAGATATCCCTCACATTATGGAACCTTATCTTGATATCCCATATATTGTGGAACCATATCTTCATGTAACAACCATATTTCTTATCCTTATCTTTGTAACTGCTGGATCTCCCAAATATAGCACAAATATCTAGATTTAAATCTTGATAAAACCTGTAAATCTTATATGATCTCACTTTATCATAAAATAAATCTTTGAATAAAATCTTGTAGAAACTTTATGTAAATTAAAAACCCCACGATATAAAATCCAACTTTGGTAAAACACATCAAGTATATTAACCAAATATACTTAACACGTGGAGCTAGGCCTTGAAATTTATTAAAAATCCATCGATACAAAAATTAGAATGAAATCTGGAAAAAATTGTTGACAGGCATGGAAGGTTCTGAAAGAGCTTCTAAAGCAAACCTGTTAACTATCCTCCTATTGTAAAGGTTCTGAAAGTACTTCTGAAACAAACCTATCAACTATTCTCTTGTTGTAAAGGTTCTGAAAGTGCTTCTGAAAAGTTAACACGAGAGCATCTGTCTCTTTGTTCAATTTAGAAAAATTCACTTACTATCTTCTGAAACAACTTCTGACAAGCTTAAACATACGTTACACATTATTCCTCTTTTGTTAACATCAAAACTAAATTAGAGAACTTAACAAGGGGTAAACTAGGAAGATCTTATGGAAAAACATTTGAAAATTCCTTCACTACTGACACCATCTCCAATTTCATTGCTTTACTAGTCTTAAATGTCATAGTAGCCAACATACTCTTTCCCCACAACTCATAAGTAGGTAATTTTGTTGGTCTCTATACTTCCAACATAAACTTAAAGGAATCTTTCCCAGGTGTGTCGAAGTGTACCACCATGTTATGGCAATCAATAGTGGTGTAATATTCTGATAACCTATTGACCTCGAGGATTATATCAAACTCTACCATCTCCATAATCAACAAGTCTAGTGGTAGTATCTTACCCTATATCCTTATTTCAACTCTTCTGCAGATTTTATCCAACATCCTTTTATCTCCTAAAGGAGTACTAACAGTCAAATGATCACCCATACATTCAATAGCCAATGCACTTTCATGTATAAATGATTTAAACACATAAGAAATAGAGGCACTAGTATCAAATAATACATAGGAATTGCAGGTGTGTACTAGAAGCACGTCTACAATTGTGTCCATATCTAGAAGGTACTAGTGTTGCTGTTACTAAAGTGTAAACCCTAGTGGGAACCTATTGTCTAAGGCCTCCTATATATAGACTACTAGCCTATACCCTTGTTAGAGGTCATATTGTTTATTGAGTTGGGGCTGCTTGATTTCCTACTTGACCCTAGGTATAGTTGATACCTTATGTCCCCTCTGTTTACACACATTACAAAGTACCAATCAGATTGACCATCCATGGGAATTCCCACTTATGTGTCTTGTTCCCTTATAGGGAAAACATGTACCCTCTAGCCATTTGCAGTCCCTCAGTTCAAAGGGCTCATAACACCTCATGCATCTGATTGTAGAGGTTGTTGAAGGAAGTGCCATAGGCATTGGTCAGATCTATAAAAGAGGGGTTGTGGTAATCTAAGGCTAGTTTTGGAACATTTAGGGCCTCTTGCCCTTATCCTACACCACTACACTAAGGGCTGATCTCTTACTTATAGCCACCCCTAACTGGTGGTTCAATTGTTCTTCTATCCTTTTTCTACTTTGCTTAAAAAAATTTGCCTTATCAATAACTTCAGCTAGAAAGATCTAACTTTGTATTTGAGACTTGGCTCTAATCCACTTATAAATCTTCTTGCCTTAAACTCATCATTGGCATGGACTGCCTCAAGTCTTCATCTTTGAACCCCCTCTAGTCCACACATTCTTCTGCTAGCTTGGGAGTTGACACCCACTAACTTATTGTAGTCCCTTTTAGCATGAACATAACATAGCCTACCTTCCTGTCTTCTGATACTCGAAAGGCAGCAAGGGTCTTCTCAATTTCTTGCATTTAATTCTCTACTTCAATCGTGTCATCCACTTTAGGGTTGAATTCTTTTGCCACCTAATAAACCCATCCAAACTGATTAGTTTCTCTGTAACTCTATTATGTGGGGAATTTTTGGCTTGTTATTGCTGTGTTAACAACCCCACTAAGTTATTCATAATTTGTAGAAGTTAGTCAGTTTAGTCTATAACTTGACACTATCCCCTTTGTGGCTACTAACCATGGCGATTCCCTTCATTTGGGTTGCCACAGTCAACATCCCTTGATGAGCCTAACCTAGTAATTTTTCTTAGAGGCATTCTATTAGAGAGAAGATAATCGGATGGACCCAAAAGTTTGTGATAGTTCAAAAGTTAGCGTTATTATACACCTATATATACATATATACATCTACACATACTTATATTTATATATGAGTAATGTAGAAATTAAAAGAACTACAAATAAAAATAATAATTATAATAAAATAAATTACTAAAGAAAAGCAATTGTCCCATAGATTCACCCACTCTCTTTATATCTTATTGTCTTACAGATCTAATGCTTAATCGATCTAAAGATCACAACATACTTTCTACTATTTGAAACTTATACCTATTTATCATCACCTAATTTCTAAGGATTATCAAACTCAGACTTTGATACTATTTAAGTTGTAATGCCTTTGAACCTTATACGCTACAACTCGCTACATGTCCCTAGTAAGGAGAGACATGTTGAGGCTTTTAACTCTATTAATTTCCTATAAGTTGTAATACCTATTACCTACATTTGGAATAATTCATCTAGCAACAATCATAATGATTCGAGTCAATCCCATTATAGCTGTTAAACTTTTAAAAACAAATCCTAGCAAATCCTTCTTAATTAGTGTTTAAAACAATTGAACTTCTACAATTTACTAGTCTATTATCTTCCAAAAGAAATCACCATTCAATAGATATAAAGAACTCTAATTGTTCCTTCCTTTAATCACCATAATAATAGTAGAACTCTAAGTTGTCCCCTTTTTGTACATTTGACCTTAGGTCCTCATCATAGGTAGTGTGTTCATATATCCCTACAACTAAAAAAATATCCCTAAGGGGTAAGCTAGCGACCAGTACGTATAACCCATATACACACATGTATGATCAAGCATAAATGAAGTCCCATGCATGAATGTAGGCATCTAAAAGCATGCATCAGGTTATTAATTCATTTATTTCATAGAACAACAATGGGGTACTCATGACCCCACGAAACCATATATACATACTTAATACATAGTATAGAGTTGGGAATTGCCACTATAGGCTCCAAGACCCATATGTCCTTAAAACTACTCAGATTATTTTCATGCACAACTCCATTAGGGACAGTATTACATAAGAACCATTAGGGTGCCTCTTAGGGTGTCACTATAGGCCTTTAGGTCAAGCCAAGTACAAAACAACAAGTCACTTAATCCAATCCATTATATGTTATTCCATTTTTACCTTAATCCTAACAATCACAAACAACAATAAAGATTACACATACTCAAAAGGGTTATCTAAAGCATGACTCGCTCTTAACTAACAGCTAAAATGTAATTTGTCAAAATGTAAAGAATTTACTCTTAGTACTAGTTTAGGAATAATCCAAGTAACTCAATTATGTTTTCTCAATCATTATAAGATTACTTGGAATTTTACTCTTAAGGTTATTCTATTTCTTAAGATTACTTTTAGGGTTATACTAAATGTTGAGGCTGAACATAATTCCGAATAGGTAGAAATTAAATAAAAAAAATGTCTTAAGTACATGGCTGTTCATTAGGTCGTGTACTTTAGCATAGTTAGGTATATAGCTGTGTGTGGTAGCCATGTACCTTTCTATGTATTTTGTTATTTTAGCACCCTAAGTACAAGATCGTGTATTTAGCCATATACCTTTCTGTATACATTTACATTTCTACATAAGCAGGTACACAGGTATATATTTGGTTGTATACTGCATTGATCCATACGAATTGTTTTTCCTCTTCTTCAATTCATTCCTTAACCTAATTTCTATAATCCTAAGTCTTTTTGGATCCTAAAAGTTTGTTAATCTATTGCATTATATGGATTAATGCACTTGTATCAATATATGACACGAACCCTTAAATCAATTGCTTCCATGCTCGTTTCATCTTGTACCTTGATTTGAATTTTATCAATCATGTTATAAGAATTTTCTTAATTTACAATTCCATCACTAGAAATAATAACATGTTTATTGGAATCCTTTACTTGATGAAATAAGGTTTATCTTTGTAAGTGATCACTAGGTGATAGGAATCAAAATCCGACAAGACCTATCATTAGGGCAAAAACTAAAGGAATTCAAATTTTGGCTATGAGGGCCCATTTTGAGCAAATCAACCCCAGAATTATTTATATATTAACCTCTTTTCTATTATTCTTGTATTGTGTTTTCCAACAGGAACACTTATCATATTTTATAGAGCAATGGACAAACTCTCTCAGACTTAGCTTGTGGGTTATCCATGTACCGACCTGAACCGACGATGAGTTGGGCCGATGGATCCTATAGAAGATTGGCATCTTAAAGACCATTTCATTTATATATTTACTCTTTTATGAAATATTTTGGTTGTACTTTGGTTTTGGGACACTTTTATTTCCTTGTAATTTTCATTTAGGGTTAGCCACCTTAAAAGTGGCAAACTTATAATTTTGAGCACTTTTTAACTCTAGGAGTAGCAAGTATAAATACTTGCTTAAGAGAGGTTTGAGGAGGCTTATTTTGCAGGTCAAACACTTCAATTTAACGTGAGAGGGCTTAGGGTTTCCTAATTCCAAAATTCTCTTATTAATTTCAACCCAAGAAATTGGAATTGTGGCAAGTGCGACGAAGGCGAATTGTGAGTCATATCAATTCAATTTTGTTGTATGTTCATTTCTTCTCTAGTGAGTCATATCTAGGGTAGATTTGGATCTTTCTTGGATCTATTTGTGGTTCTATTTTCGTGAACAACAATCTTGTAAGATTGATTGTTTCATTGAACACTTGGATTACATACTTCATTGTTATTGTTGGCGTAAACTAGTGATTGAAAGGGAGAGTGGATTTCATTGGTTTATTGCTTTCTTTGATCTGATTTCCACGTGATATTTCCATCCTTATTGTGGTTATTTGGTTAATGTTATCAATAGAGATTACAATTAAATCATGTGGACAACATTTTCCATCAAAATCTTCAAAGGTGTTACGAAAATTGCTTACTAGGTGGACCGATTTTGTGATTGATTTGAGATTGTTTTCTTGAATCTTTCAATTGTGCTTAAACTTAGATTTAGGCACATCATCTTTTTGGTATCAGAGCACATGTTGAGAGAAGGGAATTGGTTTTATTTGATTTTGTGGAGTTAATCATCAATTAGGGTTGATTTAGTGAGACTGCAAATTGTGTTGTTGTTGTTGTTTTGAGATTGCGAAATTACCTTGGCTTGGAATTTAATTTGCTATTTGTTGGAGTTGGATTGGGAAGGTTGTTGTATCATTTTATGATCAATAATTTTTGTGGAAGGGCAGAAGCATAGAGTGTTGTTTAATTCAACAACTTTTGGAACTTGCAAAAAATTGCCTTTTCTTACCATGACTAGCTTGTTGCGTAGAGGAGGTTGTGAAGCTTGTTGTTGTATGAATCCTTGTGCAATTCGGAATTGGAGCATTTGCAATTTCCAGATTTGAAGTGTGTGGGAGGATAAGCATCCATTTGAAATTCAAATACCTTCTTTAAGTTTGAAAGCAATTTATTAAGTAGCATTGAATAAGTGTTATTTGAATTTGAATTGTTTTTTACCATTTGTGGAGAAGGTTGCATTTAGTGGAGTGATTTCAAATTTGAATTTTGTTGCTGCCATTGCTTGTAGTTTATGGTGTGAATGGGAGTTGTGTAGTGGCAAGGACGTGTACACCTTGAAGTATTGTATGTAAGAGTGTTTTTTGTTTTTTAAAAAAAAAGTTACAATGTGTAGTAGTGTTGTAGTGAATTGGTTGCACCGTGTAGGAGTGAGGTATGTGTGGTGGTGTAAATTTGTGGAGTTGTGTGTAGTGTAAGGTGCTGCACATTAAGATAAAGTGTGAGTGTGAACCGTGGCTAATTAAGGAAGTTAAGTAGTGAAGTTTGAAATTCAAATATAAGCATTTAAGTGTGAAAGTTATTGAGTATTATTACTTAAACACTTGCTTACTTGAATTCAATATCTTAACTACTTGGAAGTATTTATTTGTGCTTCACTTATTCTACTCTACTTGAAGTGATAAGAAGTATTTGTTGCATTGGTAACTTATTGCACTGTAGGTGTACAAGTGTGTGTGTTGTCATCTAAACGTGTTATTGTAACGTGGTGAAGTGAAGGGAGTGTGCTACAAATTATTTGAGATTACATTTGTACTTCAGATAAATCGCATCCACAAACATGTCATATGATAGTGTGAATGGGGACATTGGCAATGAGGCCAATAACCAAGTGGGTGGCAGACTAGGTCGTCGAAATACAAATGGAAGAACTCTAGATGAACAACTTCAGGACCTTACCACAATTGTTGCTACATTGGCAACAAAAATTGATAGGATGACATTACCATCACCACCTGTGGTAAACCTTCAGGCACCACCTAGAGTAGAAGGAGATTATCATGCTCTTAGGGAAGACAGAAATGACAATTTTAGGGTTAATCCATACCCGGATAGGGAATTTAGACCACCTCGAGGACTAGAGTGTGTAAAGCTACAGATGCCTTCATTTGATGGTAGGGGTTCCGCCGATGACTGCCTAGACTGGGAAGACCAAGTTAAGGGTCTTTTCAAGTGTTATGAGATTGACGAAGACTCCAGGGTACGCCTTGTAGCTATAGAGTTCACAGGGTATGCCGCTTCGTGGTGGAGAAATATGGTAATCAGTAGGCGAAGGGATGGAGAGACCAAAATACACACTTGGAGAGACATGAAACGAGTTTTGAGGAATAGGTTTGTACCGAAACACTACAGGCATGAGTTATTTATGCGTCTTCAGACACTGAAACAGGGGGGTAAAACAGTGGATGACTATGTATAGGAGTTTGAGACACTAGTGATCAGATGTGGATCAGTTGAACCTCCTGAACAAACCCTAGCACGTTTTGTATCTGGGTTGAAGTATGAGATAGCTTGTGTAGTTGAGCTTCAGAGATATAGTACACTTGATGAGGCTATACAGTTAGCCTTGAAAGTGGAAAGACAGAGGCAATCCTATTCATTCCAGGTTATTAGGAGCAGACTACCAGGGAACCAAACTGTTTAGGGTCATTTATGTTCTCCTTCAGAGACACTAGAGGTTCATGAGCAGTTGAGTACACCATTGGAGTATTCTGAGGATCAGAGTCAGATGAGTCTATCATTAAAGGGCCAGAATGTTCAGAGACATTTGTGTTCACCTTCAGAGGTCTCAGAGGGCAATGAGCGGTTGGGCCAACCACTAGAAGATCATCAGGATCAGCGACATACATATGAGTTAGAAAAGGAGGATACAATATCAGTAAAATGGGTTGTGATAGGGGACACCTCAGTGGACAATGGGTCATTATTTGTGTTGCAGATAAGATACATCCTGGAAATGGAGGAGAGAAGACAATCACCACCTGTAGTATTTCAGATATTGGGATTTTGCAAAGATATTTCTTAAGGTGGCTTGCTAAGAGGAAAAAAAGTCTCTACTGCATTTGATCTACCAGATTTGAGGACAAAGCTTTTTGAGGCCCGAGGAGATGATAGGAATCAAAATCCGACAAGACCTATCATTAGGGCAAAAACTAAAGGAATTCAAATTTTGGCAATGAGGGCCCATTTTGAGCAGATCGATCCCAAAATTATTTATATATTAACCTCTTTTCTATTATTCTTGTATTATGTTTTCCAACAGGCACACTTATCATATTTTACAGAGCAATGGACAAACTCCCTCAGACTCAGCTTGTGGGTTATCTATGGACCGACTTGAACTGGCGATGAGTTGGGCCGATGGATCCTATAGAAGACCGGCATCTTAAAGACCATTTCATTTATATATTTACTCTTTTATGAACTATTTTGGTTGTACTTTGGTTTTGGGAAACTTTTATTTCCTTGTAATTTTCATTTAGGGTTAGCCACCTTAAAAGTGGCAAACTTGTAATTTTGAGCACTTTTTAACCCTAGGAGTAGCAAGTATAAATACTTGCTTAAGAGGGGGTTTGAGGAGGCTTATTTTGCAGATCAAACACTTCACTTTAACGTGAGAGGGCTTAGGGTTTCCTAATTCCAAAATTCTTTTATCAATTTCAACCCAAAAATTAGAATTGTGGCGAGTGCGGCGAAGGCGAATTTTGAGTCATATCAATTCAATTTTGTTGTATGTTCATTTCTTCTCTAGTGAGTCATATCTAAAGTAGATTTGAATCTTTCTTGGATCTATTTGTGGTTCTATTTTCGTGAACAACAATCTTGTAAGATTGATTGTTTCATTGAACACTTAGATTACATACTTCATTGTTATTATTGGCGTAAACTAGTGATTGAAAGGGAAAGTGGATTTCATTGGTTTATTGCTTTCTTTGATCTGATTTCCACGTGATATTTCAATCCTTATTGTGGTTATTTGGTTAATGTTATAAATAGAGATTACAATTAAATCATTTGGACAACATTTTCCATCAAAATCTTCAAAGGTGTTACGAGAATTGCTTATTAAGTGGACCGGTTTTGTGATTGATTTGAGATTGTTTTCTTAAATCTTTTAATTGTGCTTAAACTTGGATTTAGGCACATCACTAGGTTACCTTAAGGATCTTTGAGAGTGTCTCTTTATTTTCTATTGCATAAATGGTAAAGAGGGGTACGCTAGGTCAAATGGACCTAATATATCTTAGCCATGAAAAGACTAAATTGCCCCTATATATTTAGAATATTTACATGTTTGAACTTGGCTTTATATTTTAGTAAGTATTAGATAGTTATATATATATATATATATATATATATATATACATATATTCATATGTTTACAGTCTCTTCCCTTTACAAAAACTTTCGTCCTCGAAATTTACTTAGTTTTGAAAGAAGATTTGGATATTTCCTTTGCTTATCTTTTTTCTAGTTCCTATGCCACTTGCCATTTGATCTGATTTGTCCACTGTACCTTGACACATGGATTACTTCCTCTTTAACACTTGTTCCCTAATGTCCACAACTTTTACCAATCTTTTAATTGAGGATAATTTAGTTTTACATTTAAAGGCTCTAAAGGCACCATTTGATCTGGATTTAGTATAAACTTTATCAACATTGATACATGAAATACTTCATGTACTCCAGCTAAACTTTGTGGTAGAGCTAACCTATAAGCAATAGTACCCACTCTTTTTAGAATTTCAAATGGGCCCACATATGTTAGGTATAACGTCCCTTTTAAACTAAACCAAACCTAATAACCCCTTTAGTTGGAGAAACTTTTAGCAGTACCTTATCTCCTACTTGGAATTTTAAAGGGTGTCGCCTCTTATCTGCGTAGCTCTTTTGTCGGCTACACGCTATTTGTATTCTCTATCTTATTAGCTTCACCTTATCTATAGCCACTTGGACCAATTCTAGTCCCAACATCTATCTTTTTCCCATTTCATCCTAATGTAATGGTGATTTGTATTTTCTTCTATATAGAGCTTTATAAGGAGCCTTTTGGATAGTTGCCTAGTAACTATTGTTGTACGCAAATTCAACCAAAGATGTGTGCTCATTCTAGTTACCTTCAAAGTTTAATGCATAGGCTCTGATCAAATCCTCTAAGATCCGAATGGTTCTCTCAAACTATCCATCTATTTATGTGCTTAAAGCTTTATGTAAGCTATTCCAAAATCTTCTTATAAACTATGTATCTTTATCAATGGTTATTGTTGCTGGCACTCCATGAAACCTTACTATCTCTTATATATATATTAGACAATTTCTTTAATTTGTATCCTACTTTAATAAGCAAAAAGTGAGCAGACTTGGTTAACTAGTTTACTATTACCTATACTATAGCTTATTTCTCTTTAGTTTTTTAGAGGGTTGTAACAAAATTCATCGTCATGTTTTTCCATTTCCACTCAAGTATTGGGAGGGGCTATAATTCTCTAGTGAGCCTTTGATGTTCAATTCGGATCTGTTGATAGGTAAGGTACCTTTCTACATACTTAACTGTCTCCTTTTTCATGTTTTTCCACCAACAGTGACTCTTTAAGTCTTTGAACATCTTAGTACTTTTAGGATGGATTGTATAGGTAGAGTAGTGTGCTTCTTTCATGATTTCTTTCTTCAGTTCTACATCCCATGGCATGCATGATCATGTTCCATACCTTAAAACCACATCTAGGTCAACATTAAATTCAGGAGTCTTGCCCTATTCCAATATGCTCTTGATTTCTTAAATGTCCATATCCTCTAGTTAAGCAGTCTTAATTTTACCTACTAGAGCTAGTTGTACACGTAAAGTGGCCATCTTTGCTCTAACTTCTTGAGTTAAAATATTCAGTTCCAATCTATGCATGTCATCCAACAATTCTCGTTGTGAAGTGATTAGAGACGGTACTAGATTTCTAGGTCATAATCTTTAATCAATTCCAACCATCTTCTCTAGCACATATTTAACTCCTTTTGTGTGAAGATATATTTCAAGCTTCTATGATCAATAAAAATCTTGCATTTCTCCCCGTATAGGTAGTGTCTCCATAGTTTTAGTGCTAGTCCCACTGCCGCCAACTCCAAGTCATGAGTCGAGCAATTCTTCTCATATGGCTTCAATTGACGAGATGTATATGCTATGACTTGCCCCTCTTGCATCAAAACACAACTTAACCCTTAGGTTGAGACATCACTATAGATAGTGAATTCTTCCTTACTCTTGAGTAGTGCTAAAATTGGTGCTAACACAAGTTTTTCCTTAAGTTTTTGGAAACTAGCTTCACACTTGTCATCCCAATCAAACCTAACCTTTGTTTCTGTTAATCTAGTGAGAGAAGTTGCTAACTTAGAGAATCCTTCTACAAATCTTCCATAGTAACCCTCTAAACTCAAGAAGCTTCTTATATCCATTACTATCTTTAATCTAAGCCAATCTACTACAACTTTCACCTTTTCTATATCTGTTGTGATTCCATCTTTGTTAACCACATGACTCAAGAAAACTACCTGCTCTAGCTAAAATTCACATTCCTTGAATATAGCATATAGTCACTCTACTTGCAACCTATTTAACACTAATCTTAAATGTTCTTCATGCTCCTCCTTGCTCCTAGAGTATATTAAGATATTATTGATACAAGCATTCAAAAACTTATCTAGGAAGTTGATGTGTGAACCCTAAGTATGTCAAACCTAGAACCTGACGTATGCCATTTGAATCAATACCTTAAAGATCGTCTCAAACAAGTAACACGTAATTAGACCCTAGTCACACATGTTGACTGAAACCTAAGTTATCAATTAAGGGTTTCCTATAGCAATTTGGTTAAGGAATTCCTAAGGATGAGTTCTTTTACAAAGAACAAAAAGAAGGCTTTTCATGTTCACGAAAATGTGTTTGTTCATTTCTATTCAATGATAATTCTCTTTATGCCGGCCCTTATGCACTTATATAGTGTATACATGTAACAATATAAAAAAACCTAAGTTTCCTAATCTAATTTTCTTCCTTATCCTCATGTGAATTAAGTAAGTAACTAAATATTCTAAATTATAAACTAAAGGTAAATACTAAAACACAACAACAAAAATTGCAAGTCTCTTTCCTTTTCAGTTCAACATACAACATTTGTTCTAGGACTTCAATTCCTTGCATTCTTCCATGGAAACATGAATCACATTAATAGGTGTTGGTTCTCCTTTCATGTAATTTGATTCCTTGGCTTGTTGGTCCATAACTAGTCCTTATAGGGCATCATTCATCCTCTTTGCTCTAGCTTGGGTCATTGGTCCTCTAATTCCTTGCAATGGATCTTGAGTTCTTGGTTTTATCTTCTTAGGTGTTAGATGATCCTCATCATTCCCTCTTTCCTTGAAAAGATTTGTCCTCGAATCACCTGCATCATAAGGAGTAAGATAAAAAACGTTAAGAGTGGAGTTTACATTATCATAGTGGCTTGGCAAGTCTATCTTGTAGGCATTGTTGTTGATATACTCTATGGCTTAGAAAGGTCTATCACCCCTTGGATGCAATTTAGACTTTCATTGTTCTGCAAATCTTTCTTTTCTCAATGCACCTAAATCTCTTCTCTTGGATGGAACACGGTCTTGACACGTCCCTTTGGTATTAGCCACTCCCAGATCACCTCCATTTTCTCCTCATCCATGACTAGTCCATCTGCACCTACAACAAAGTCAAAAGAAAACACCATATTAGGCAACGAAAGGTTTGTGTCCGTATAAGTAAAATAAACGTCCTTGTACATAAGTACAAGTAGTTGTGTCCTTATCAACATTGCACTCTTGGGCTCACTTTTTCTTACAATTTCCTCTCCTCTAAGTGTTTCAGAATCTTTTCCCTCACAACTCACTAATGTTTGTTTTTCACTCTTCTTCTTTTTCTCATCCTTCTCTCGTACACTCTTGTGTTTCTCTTTGAATTCTTTTGCCATCTTCACTCGATCCTCACAAGCTTCCCATGGTTTTTGTGGCATGAGAACTACTTTCCTTTTGTTTAGCACAAAAGAATATTGGTTCTTGTACCCATCATATGTAACTTTCCTATTAAACTACCAAGGTCGCCCTAACAATAGGTGACTAGCCTACATAGGTACCACATCACACAAGACTTCATCTTTATAGTTTCCTATGGAAAAGGCTATAAGAACCTGCTTGGTTACCTTTACCTCCTTACATTCATTCAACCACCGTAATCGATATGGTCTCAAATGTTTCTCAGCTTTCAACTGCATTTTATCTACTAGTAAAGTGCTAGCAACATTAGTACAGCTGCAACTATCGATTATCATACTACACACTTTATTTTGCACATGACACCATATATGAAATATGTGCTTACGTTGGATCCCCTCACCATTCTCTTGGGGTTATACACTAATTACTCTCCTTAGGATATACAACTCACCACTCACGGGTCCCTCTAAGTTAAGATCTTCATACTCCTGTGATGATGACTTCTCATCTTCCTTAGAGATCACACTCTCTACATCTCCATTGTCACATATGATCATAGCCCTTTGATTTAGAGATTTGGATGCGATGTGCCCAAATCCCTAACATCTAAAACACTTGATATCTCTAGTTTTGGAAGGGGATTTAGTGTCAATTTTTTCCTTAGATACAACAACTGGATTCTTAGCCCTTACATCCTCTTTAGGCTTGGAATCCTTGGAGTTCCTTTTCTAATTAGGCTTCCATGGAGATTTGGAAGTCGACCCAAACTTCTGGTCACTCCTATATTTTAATTGTTGCTCCACCTTGATTGCTATATGTAACAGTTCTTTTATGTCTAAGTAATGGTGTAAATCTACCACATCAGCAATTTCCTAATTTAGACCATTAATAAATCTAGCTATAGTGGCCTTAGCATCCTCCTCCACTTTAGCCCTAATCATGGCTTTCTCCAACTCCTTATAGTAGTCCTCTACACCTTTGGTTCCCTATGTCAATCTCTAGACTTTCTTAAGTAAATCCTTATGGTAGTGACTAAGAATAAACCGTTTTTGCATTATGGTCTTCATCTCCTCCCAAGTACTAACAGGCCGCTCTCCATATCTGTGCCTATTACACACTAGTTGATCCTACCATACACTAGCATAATTTGTGAACTCCACTATAGCCAATTTTATCTTCTTTTCCTCAGCATAGTTATGGCATTCAAACAAATGATCCATTTTTCTCTCCCACTCTAAGTATAACTCCAAATCATTCTTCCCTTGAAATGTTTGGAATTTTCATCTTAATGCTACCTAGGTTACTATCACGCCTCTGGGTGTTCCCTCTCTCCCTCACGTTGTGATATTCACAAGAGTCAAAATCCTCACCTTCTTTTATCTTAACTCCTCCTCTAATTGGTCTACCTACTCCTTGCTTGATAGTGGTACTACTAGATGCTTCCCTACTCCTCTCCATCTTATCCATTCTTTCATGGATTTGTTCAAGCTCACTAATCAAAATCCTTTTCATCTCCCCCATCAACTCCTCAATCATCACCCTATTCTCACCTCCATTTGTGTTCTATCCCAACATATTTCTAAAGTTATCAATAAATTAAAATCACAAGTAAAAATATGTTCTACACACTCACACATGTATTGCTCTCAAATAGTAATATGCTCACAATTTCACTTGTGTATGTTTATCACAATTATGTCCTCACAACCCGCTTTTATAATCCTTTGCTAGGAACTTGAATTGGAAACTTCTCAACACAATTGATGTGTTTAATAAATTAAGCACATGTACATAAAAAATTGAAGCAATTCCAATCACCAACCAACTCCACAAGAGGCATGAATTCAACAAACTCCAAAACCCCTAAATGTCAAATGATAATCATGCAAGTAACAATGATAATTACAATTCACAATTTGCAATTTCCGAAATCTATTACACTAAACACAATCAAAAGGATATGAAATCAAATTGAATCCATCCCTAAAAATTACATGAATGTTACACTAAAAAGATAAACTAATTCCTCATAAGATATAACTCATTAGTAGGGAATTAGGATGGATTTGACGTTGTTGATGTTATGCACAATAAGAATCAAATCCCACTCGCCACACTTCACTCAAGAAATAATAGGAGTATGTGAAAAGGAGGCAAACCTCATGGTTCAATTCTGAAAAATATGATTCAAGAAAACCCCCTCAAAAACCCTAGATAGTAAGTATTTATACTTGCTCCAATTAGGGTTGAAATGTCCAAAAAATTACATCTATGCCACTAATGTGGCCGATCTTAATTCAACAATTACAAGCAAATAAAAATGTCCTAAAATGATTACAAAGTAATCGATTCAAAGATAAAATTACAAGTACAAAAATGATCTTCAAAGAGCTGGTTCGTCAAGTCAATTGTGATCACAATAGGCCATTGGATGTGAGTCCAACGATGTTCACAATTTGGTCAACAGTGTAGGTTATGTGGCATTCTATGAAGATTGATCACCGTATGTGCTATATTACCATTCAAACATTATTAGATAAAGAAAATGTATACATGTGAGTGATTTAGACCATCATCCAAATCAGGTTCCTAAAATTTCGGGATCACAAGGTAGATTCCCATCAACAATTTACTAAGTCAACACCTAATGACTCCTTTGGTTTCTAATCATGGTGACAATTGAGAATTAGAAGTAATCTTGATATGCTTTAATTTGACAAAAGCATATACACACAAACAATTTGAATAAACCTTAATCAAATCCGGACATAACCCTCCTCAATGGCGTGAACCCCTGAACCCTTTATAATCCAATTTGAACTCAAATAACCTCAACACAAAAGATGATGTGCTTAAATGGATCAAGCACAAAACATAAGATTAATTGGAAATCCAATGAACAACAATACTAAAAATGGCATGAACTTATACAAAAACCTCTACATAAACTAGAAAAGTCCACTAGCAATTGAATAATTACAATCAATAAGGCAATACAAGATCCAATTTCACTAAATTGTAAGAAATATAATGATAGAATCGATCCTACAAATGACATGAAATAAAGAAACAATAGGACACAATCTAAATCAAAACTAGATATTACACACTACCATGAAATGGAATCAACTAAGGACATGATATGACTTATAAATCCTTAAGTTGCTACTTACCACAATCCTTTGAAGAATTGATAAGAGTCTTATGAAAATTTGAGTAAGAACCTTAATTCTCACGAAAATAGGAAGCAAATTGTATACTCTCAACTAACTACACAAATCCCACTTAAGCAAGTATTTATACTTGCTCCCTTTAGGGTTAAAATGACTAAATAATTACAATTATGCCACTAAAGGGTAGCCAGTCCTAAATCCACAAATACACCCAAATGAATGGTTCAAAGAAATAAATTACAAGTACAAATGATAATAATCTTCAAAGAGCTGGTTCATCGAGTCAATGTTGATCACGGTTGGTCATTAGATGTAAATCTGATGATGTCCCTAATTTAACCAATAGTGAAGTTCATGTGGCATCCCGTGAAGAATGATCATTGTACCTACTAGATTACCATTCAAACTTTTATTAGATAAAGAAAAATATGTATGAATGCAAGTGATTTGGATCATCATCCAAATCAAGTTCCCTATCCATCAAGATCACAGGGTAGATTCTCATCAAATCTACAATAGCTATGACACACTATGAACTTGGAAACAAAACAAGCAATTCCTTTGCATGCAATTCACAAGGATAACAATTTTGCACCGAAACTAATAGAGATTATGGAATGTAATTTTGGATGCACAATTTATAAAGCACAAGATATAAATTGCAGTTAGAATTGGAAATTGTATTTGGCAATTGAATTTATAACTTGCTAAAACTAGAATTTCTTTTAGAGATTTCGGTTCTTAGATATCTTCATAACTGAATTGGGATTTTTTTTTTAACGTTTTTCTTTCAAGAGGAACTAAGAATTGAAGCACAACTAAATTTCAATGGCTACACTGAACTTGTGTATTGTTGGTCTCCAATGATTTTGTGATTGAAACAAGATTGATTTTTCTTTGTTATTTTTTTTATATGAATTTCTGATATGAGCAAGAAATATGGAATTGAATAACAAACAAATAATAAGAGGGTAGAAATTACTTGATTTAAGAAGCCAAAGCTTTGATACCAAATGATGCGTGAACCTTAGGTATGCAAACCTAGAACCCAACGTACACTATTTGAATCAATACCCCGAGGATCATCTCGAACAAGTAGCATGTAACTAGACCCTAATCACACCTGTTGACTAAAACCTAAGTTATCAATTAAGGGTTTCCTATAGCAATTTGGTTAAGGAATTCCTAAGGATGAGTTTTTTGCAAAGAACAAAAAGAAGGCTTTTCGTGTTCTCGAAAATGTGTTTGTCCATTTCTATTCAATGATAATTCTCCTTATGTTAGCCTTTACACACTTATATAGTGTATACATGTAACAATATAAAAAAAACCTAAGTTTCCTAATCTAATTTGCTTCCTTATCCTCACGTGAATCGAGTGAGTAACTAAATGTTCTAAATTACAAACAAAAGGAAAATACTAAAACATAACAACAAAAACCGCAAGTTTCTTTCCTTTTTGGTTCAACATACAACATTTGTTCTAAGACTTCAATTCCTTGCATTCTTCCATAGAAACGTGAATCACATTAATAGATGTTGGTTCTCCTTTCATGTAATTTGATTCCTTGGCTTGTAGGTCCATGACTAGTCCTTGTAGGGCATCAATCATTCTCTTTGCTCTAGCTCAGGTCATTGGTCCTCTAATTCCTTGCAATGGATCTTGAGTTCTTGGTTCTGTCTTCTTAGTTATCAGATGATCCTCATTAGAAGTCCTTAAATAGCCTATTCATTAAGTCCATAAAAGTTGTAGGTGCGTTAGTCAATCTAAAAGGCATCGGTAAAAATTTAAAATGCCCATATCGAGTCTTAAAGGATGTCTTTTGGATATCTCCTCCCTTAATCCTCAACTCGTGGTATCTTGATCATAGGTTGATCTTAGAGAGTACTTAAGCACCATGTAATAGATTAAATAAGTCATATATCTTAAGGAGTAGATACTTGTTTTGGATAGTGATTCGGTTCAATTCTCTGTAGTCAATGCACAATTTCATGCTTTCATTCTTTTTCTTGAGAAAAAGAATTAGAGCACCCTAAGGAGATGTACTAGGTCTTATGAAACCTTTATCTTGTAGATCCTGTAACTATTTCTTTAGCTCTTCTAACTCAACTAGTGCCATTACGTACATTGGTTTTGATATTGGTACAATACCCTATACCAAATCAATGTTGAACTCAATCTTCCTAATTGGGTGTATAGGTGGGAATGCAGGTTGACCGAGTTAGCTTGCCCTCGACTTGCATTAGCTTGTAGGTCAAAGAAGCTAGCTCGCTTCACTCTGCACGCTAATGTAATCTAGCTCGCTAACTCACACATAATGATTCTTGTTTTTTTTTTTAATTTCATATTATAAAATTATAAAGTCATTTTCATCAGCTCTTTTTTCATTTGTTGCATCTCATTTTATTTTTGCAACCATTTAATTACTGACTCTAAGGTAATGTCAACTCTTTCTTTCTTTTATAAGAGTAAGATTTTAAATATCTATCATCATTCATCCATTTCATATGGAATTTGGTTAGCTTATTTTTAAGTTAGTTTGAGTTTCTTTTCTCTAATTTCAATTTTCAATTAATCTTGTGTACTTTTTCTTTCTGTTTTATTTCTTTTTTCCTTTTTTCTTAATAATTTGGGTGAGCCAAACCGCGCCTGTAGTGAGTGGCTTACCCTAACTTGTGGGCTACGCGAAGTGGGCCAAAATAGCCCATACATCCTACAGGCCAAATTTTTTTAGCCCACCCTGCATTCCCAAATTTAGCTCAGGGTAAACTAGGAAGGTCTTTTGGAAAGACATTTGACAATTCCTTCACTAGTAACACCATCTCCAATTTCATTACTTTACTAGCCTCAATTGTCACAATAGTCAACATACACTTTCCCCACAACTCATAAGTGGGTAATTCTATTGGTGTTTATGCTTTCAACATAAACTTAAAGGAATCTTTCCAAAGTGTGTTGAAGTATACCACCATGTTGTGTCAATCAATAGTCGTGTGATACTTTGACAACTAATTGATTCCCAAGATTATATCAAACTCTACCATCTCCATAATCAACGGGTTTACTAGCATTATCCTACCTTGTATCTCTATTTTTACTCTTCTACAGATTCTATCCAACATCCCTCCAACTCTTAAGAGAGTACTAACAATCAAATGACTATCCATACATTCAATAGTCAATGCACTCTTGTGTACAAATGATTTAAACACACGAGAAATAGAGGCACCAACATCAAATAATATATAGGCATTATAGGTGTATACTTGAAGTGTCCTTGCAATTGTGTCCATATCTGAAAGGCCCTAGTGCCACTACTATTGAAGTGTAAATACCCTAGTGGGAACCCATTGTCTAAGGCCTCTTATTTGTGGCTTACCAACCTGTACCCTTGCTAGAGGTCTTGTTACCTATTGAGCTAAGGTTGTTTAATTTCCCACTTAACCCTAGGTATAGTTGACTACCTTGTATCCCCATTGTTTTCATACATAGTAAAATACTAGTCAGACTGACCTTTCATGGCAGTTCTGGCTTATATGTCCTATTTTCCCATAGGAGAAACATGCATCCTCTAGCCATCTACAACCCCTTAGTTTATGGGGCCCATAACACTTGGTGCATTTGATTGTAGAGGCAATTGAAGAAAGTGCTAAAGCACTAGTCAGATCTATAAAGGAGGGGTTGTGGTAATCTAAGGTCTATTTTGGAACATTTGGAGCCTTTTGCCTTTATCTTACACCATCACACTAGAGGTCAATCTTTTACCCAAGGTTACCCCTAACCTACAATTTATTTATTCCTCTACCCTTCTTCTGCATCATTCCAAAAATTTTGCCTTATCAACCACTTTAGCATATGTGGTCAGCTGGAAAGATTCAACTTTATGTTAGAGACTTAACTCTAATCCCCTCACAAATCTTCTAGCCATAGACTTGTCATTAGCATGGACCACCTCAGACAAGAATTGAATTAGGTGATTCGATTTTGCCTCATATTCCTTTACTATTCTCCTCCCTTGTTCATAGTTATAGTATTCATTTTCTATTCTATCTTTAGTGCTGCTAGAGAAATATCTCTGGTACAATAATTCTTTAAACCCTCTCCAGTCCACTCATTCTCTTACCAACTTAGGAACTAACGCCCACCAATTTGCTATAGTCCTTTTTAGCATGAACGCAACGTAGTCTACTTTCCTGTCTTTTGGTACCTAAAAGTTAGCAAAGGTCTTCCTAATTTTTAGCATCTAATTCTCTACTTCAATTAGGTGATCCATTTTAAGGTTGAACTTTTTGTCACCCTAATAAACCTATCTAAACTGATTATTTCCTCTACAACTCTATTCTATAGGGTATTTCAAGCTTGATGTTGCTATGTTAACAACACCACTATATTGTTCACAATTTGTAGAAGTAGAGTAGTCTAGTCAACAACTTGACCCTATACCCTTTGTGGCTGCTGACCATGTTGATTTCGTTCATTTGGGTTACCATGCTTAGCATCCCTTAATGAACCTAACCCGATAATTCTTCTTGGAGGTAATTTTGTTAGAAAGGTGACAATTGGATAAACTTAAGAGTTAATGTCATTTCAAAAGTTACTGTTATCATAAACTTATATAGACATATATACATTTACACATACTTGTATACTTATATATGAATAACATAGAAATTAAAAGAACTGCATATAAAAATAATAATTTCAATAAAATGAATTACAAAACAAAAGCAATCGTCCCATAGCTTCACCTACTCTCTTCATATCTCGGTATCCTTACAACCTACTTTCTACTATTTGAAACTTATACCTATTGATCATTACCTAGTTTTTAAGCATTATCAAACCTAAGCTTTGATACCATTTAAGCTATTATGCCCCTGAACCCAAGATGTTATGGCCTGCTACATGTTCCTACTAAAGAGAGACATGTTAAGGCTCTCAACTCTATTAATCTCTTGCAATTTGTAGTACTTATTACCTACATTTAGAATAATTCATCTAACAACATTCATAATGATCCGAGTTAATCCCATTACAACCATCAAACTCTTAAAAACAAATCTTAGAAAATCTTTCTTAATTAAAGTTGAAAACAATTGAACTTCTACAGTTTACTAGTCTATTATCTTCTATAGGAAATCACCATTCAATACATATAAAGAACTCTAATTCTTCCTTTCTTTAATTGTCATAATAATAGTAGAATTCTACATCATTCCCTTCTTGTACATTTGACCATAGGTCCTCATCATAGGTAGTGTGTTCATTTATGCCTACAGCTAAAAAAACTCCTCAATTTGTAAGCTAAAGCCTAATACATGTAACCTACAAATACATATGCATGATCAAGCATAAATGAAGTTATATGCATCAATATAGACATCTAAAATCTTTCATTAGGTTATTAGTTCATTTAGTTCACTAAATAGCAATGGGATACTCATAACCCCACTAGACCATATATATATACTTAATATATAGTACAATAGTACAGTGTTAGGAACTATCATTATGACCTTAAAGCCCACGAATCCTTAAATTACCTAGATGATTTCCATACACAACTCTACTATAAATAACATTACATAAAGATCATTGGGGTGCCCTCTAGGGATCTAACACTACGGACCTTTAGGTCGAGCTAGGCATAAACAACAAACAACTTAATCTAATCCAATATATGTTATTCTAGTTTCACCCTAATCCTAACAATCACAAACAACAATAAAGATTACACATACTTAAAAGGTTAGTCTTAAGCATGACTCATTCTTAACTAATAGCTAAAATGTAATTTGTCAAAATATAAAGAGTTTACTCTTAGTACTAGTTTAGGAATAATCTAAGTTACTTGATTCTGTTTACTTAATTATTATAGGATTACTTCTCTTACCCTTTTGGGAATTTTAGGATTATACTAAATGTTTAGGTGGAATGGAAATTCAAATAGGTAGAAATTAAATCAAGAAAAACAATGTTTCTAAGTACATGACCATGTGTTGGGCTGTATACTTTGGCTCGGTTAGGTACATGGCCATGTATTGTGGTCATGCACCTTTTTGTATATTTTGTTATTTTAGCAAACCTAAGCACATGGTCATGTATTTGGTCATGTACCTTTCTATATACATTCGCATTTCTATATAGGCAGGTATATGGACTTGTACCTAGCTGTGTACTATACTATTCCATATGAACTATTTTTCCTCTTTTTCAATTTATTCCTTAACTTAATTTCTATGATCCTAAGTCTAATTAGATCTTAAAATTTTGTTAATCTATTACGTTATATGGATTGATTTACTTAGTTGTCTCAATGTGTGACTTGAACCCTTAAATCACTTGATTCCATGATTGTTTTGTCCTGTTCCTTAATCTAAATTCTATGAGCCATGTCATAAGAATTTGCTTAATTCATAATTCCATTATCATAAATAATAACTTGTTTATTAGAATCCCTTACCTCATGAAATTAGGTTTGTTTTGTGAGTGTTCGCTAGGTCACCTTAACGATCCTTAAGAGTGTCTTTTTGTCTACTACTACACAAATGGTAGAGAGGGGAATGCTAGGTCAAATAGAACTTATATATCTTGGTCATGAAAAGACTAAATTGTCCTCATATATTTAGAATATATATATGTTTGACCTTAACTTTATATTTTAATAAATATTAGATAATTATATATATATATATATTTATGTGATTACATCTCCATTGGAAGTGTTTTTGGTTTTCCCTATCCTCCCCCACCCCCAAAAACCATGAGTCATCCTAAAAGGAAAACCGAAACAGTGTTATTCCTTAAATAATCTTCAGATATCCTCCTTGAAAATTATGTTTGCCACTAATATTAAAATCTATGTGCTTTCATGTTTTGTTTGGATAGCTGTAGAAGATATAATCAGTCTTGAGTCATTACAAGTCAATTTAAACACGATATAAGCTGCCACAAATGATTTCACCAATGACAAGAAACTAGGTGAAGATGGATTTGGTGTAGTTTATAAGGTAAAGAGACTTGCATGATTACTTGGGAATAAAATGCAAGGTACACTATTTAATGGGAAAATTGTAGTTGTGATGAGATTATCTTAAGGTGCTGATGAATTTAAGAATGAAGATCTTAAAATAAAAGTTTCTTATAAAAATAGGTTTTTAAACTTATCATTAAAAAATTTATATTTTTTTTGATAAAAAAAAACACAAATATTAATCCCTCGCGTTTTTTCTTTATCTAATAATCTACATTAAAAATTCCTTTTTAAACCACTAACACGTAGTTTATTCCAATACCATCCTATTAAAGGCTCTTTCCACGAAATGAACCACCACAAATTAGCGTAGGCCTATGGAGACTTCGTCGGATAAGTCAAGGGGAAATGTCAGTTTATATATATATAAATGTATATATGGGTCCAGACAACGTATGATAGACAACGTATATATATAAATTAACGTATGATATATACATTGCACCTCAGTTTCCTTCATTTGTTTCTCCAACAGCAGACAACACTTACCACGGAAAAATATTATTCTCTCCCGATTGCCTGTCCAGAAAAAATCCCCAATTTTATAATTTTTTATGCCAAAAAAAAAACTTATCTACTGTATAAAATTAGGACCACGACCACAGATAAAAATATTCGATTGGATGGATAATTCAAATACATCACTAAACGAAATTTTAAAAATCTTTCAAATTCACCAACTTAAAAAAATTTTAAGAGAAAAAAAAACTATCTGCTGTATTAATCATACATAAAAATATTACACTGAATTGCCAAATAAAACTTTAAAATCTTTCAACACTTTACATCCAAAATGTATCTGGAATAACTTATTATGTTCCTGATCTTATAAGGATTCACTAGTGTATATAGGAAAACAATACATGTTTTAGTTGAAAATTGATAATTGATTAAACCAAGCTATTGATGACGGGATAAAAATGTAGAAACCCGCATCAAGTTTTGCAATAAGTAAAACTAAAGCATAGTCATGTACCTAAAGTACCATAAGTATTAAAAACACAATCATCATCAAGCACATTATCTATAGAGTATTGGATAGTTTCAATCATGCGTTTGTGCAAAAGTAAACGTGATTATTTATCTGCTTAGTACTCTTACCACTCGACTTATTAGAATCTCCTAAATATCCTATTAAGACATAAAAAGTATTTGGCCCTATAAATAAAATACTAAATTAAACTTAATTCCTTTCCTTAGTAAAGTTTTTAGGGCTCCTAAGTAGTAGTATTAATACTTAGAAATTGAATCACTATTTTTAGAATGATTTTAGAGATTTTAAGGTACTTTTAGGAATATTTCATGAGTTTTTATCTTAATGGATAAGTTAATAATATAATATAATTAATTCATGAGTTAAAGTGTCATGTAAGTTAATACATTTATGATTTTATTGTATATTTTTGTTTGGTCGAGAGAGGAACTAGAATTCATTTAGTCATGATCATCGATTATACAGTCAAAACAAAATTCGATGTCTAAAGATGAAAACAGGAGGAGAGGAAATGAAGTGTTCGATCATCAATCCAAAGGGCACATCCCCTTTCTTCTGCACCCAATTACCCTGTCTATAATTTTGTTAATATTTCTTAGAATACAAATGAAACAGACATTTACAAAGTGATTTCTTACTCTATTGATATCATTCAAAACCAGCCCACAGCTTCAGTGCAAACCGTGATCTCTCTGGTTTAAGGCGCTCACCACTAAGGCGTTCATCACACTCACCTAAGATTTTAGATGTCTAGTCCCTCATGACAACTCATATTCCCCTACACCTGTCTTCTCTACTCCATGACCCGTCCACAATAATGTTCACCTTACCAACCATTGGAGGGACCCACCTCTTACATCTCTAGCGTTGACACCTAAACAGAGACCTTCCTAAAGTTGTCCCACGTTTTTATTATATATTTGCATATCAAATATGTACAATCCCTCGTAATACTACGTATGATATTAGAATATATATACTATTAATATAATATGACGTATACCTTAAATAAATAACATATATTGTCTGATTATTTAATTTTGGTGAATTTACTCTTGGGCAAATGATATAAATGAAACACACAAATGAGTAATTTCGAGTATATATTCATGCATGAATGGTTTATTTATTAATTGTATGGATTCAATAATTAAGTTTAAGTACACTAGTATAATTTATTGTTAATCAAAAATCAATTTTGAGATTTCGGGACTGTTAGGATTTAACCATATAAACTTAAGTTTATAGGTAAGGTTCTATGCAAATTGTCTTCTGCTCTAATGTAAATTTTAAATAGGTAAATTGACTAAAAAAGAAAATGGTTATTTTAAAATTCTACATTGATTGCTCAAATTGGTGTTAATTTTTTGAAGTAAATACAATGCCTTCAATATAGATTTGTTGGGGTTTACATAATTTAAAATACAAGAAGCTAACTTTTAATCATGATAGACTCCTATTCTAACTGATTATATTACTTTCATATGTATAAATTTTGACCCTTCTAAAATCTTATTGAAACTTATAGCATACATCAATAGAGTTAATATATTGAAGTTTCAAGATAAGTGAGATAGATAGAATGATACTAAGTATTCTAGTTGGTATATCCGAAACTTGAGATACTAAGTATTCTACCAGGTTTGCCCGAAACTTGAGAAAGGGATGTGTCCCATTGATGTTTACATTTGCCTTAAATCTATTTGATGATATATTACTCAACAAGTTGATGCTTCCATGGACCATAGAAAAATCTGATTAAAGGAACTATTGATGAAAAAAAAGAAAAAACGAACAATTGATCGGCAAGTGCAGGATCTCTGATTTTGGAAATACTATTGGCAGGTGTAAATTAATTTTGGAGCAATTGTGTAGAATTTTTTTTCTTGTTTAAAGGTGATTTGATTTTTATAGAGCAAGTAAAAAATGTTGAATAGGATTGATTATATTTAATTTTAGAAAATTTCATAAATCAAATTATATATATATGTTTTCTAAATTTTTTCATATACAATACTAATACTATATTTTTTTGTAATGTTTAATGAATGTTCCTAAATTATGTACAAATCAATAATGTTTGCAAAATCTGCAAATGTTACTGAATCTAAAAATTCTTGTAGTGTAGTGAATTTACTCTTGGCCGAATGATGCAAATGAACATTCAAATAAATAATTTTGAGTATATATTCATGCATGGGTAGTTTATTTATTAATTGTTAGGATTCGATAATTAAGATTAAGTACATTGGTGTAATTCATTGTTAATCAAAAATCAATTTTGAGGTTTAGTGTAAAATTCTATATTGATTGTTGAAATTTTTGTTGAACATAATTTTTGAAGTAAGTACAATGCTCTGAATATAGATTTGTCAGGATTTCCGTTATTTAAAATAAAAGGAGCTGACTTTTAATTATGATAGACTCTGATTATATAAGTCTCATATGTATAGCTTTTAACGCTTCTAAAACTTCTCATATGACTGATTAGACCCTTCGCATGGCTTTTCAGTTTTCTCCATTGGCAGTGCTTTTGGTTTTCCCTTTTCTCCCCACCAACTAAAACCATGAATCGCGCTGAAAGGAAAACCGAAACCGTGTTATTTTAAGCTTAAACGATGATTTCTGGTGGCTTTAACAAGATGGAAGAAGTCCTCCTTATCTTACTGCTCCTGGCCTTCCGCAAAACTTCAGCTATCTACTTAGTTTGTGGCACCAGCAATTACACTTCCAACAGCATTTACGAAAAGAACCTAAAAGCAACCCTCTCTTACCTGTCTTCGGTCAACACCACCACTGCCATCAACTCAGGGTTCGCAAAAACCTCCACTGGCCAAGGTACACCGGACTGCGTCTATGGCCTATATCTTTGCCGGGGTGACGTTAGCCAAGCTATGTGCACAGATTGTGTAAAGAAGGCATCCAAGGAAATAATCCCAGGATGTAAGCATACGCAAGATTCAATCGTATTGTACAACGAGTGCATGCTGCGTTACTCCAACTCGTATATATTCAGTACTCGAAACGCAGCGATTCTTCAACACGCGGACAACGGCGTAAGGGTAACGGATCAGGATCAGTTTCGTCAGATGGTTCGGAAAAGACTGAGTGAAGTGATTCCGAGTGCGGCTAATAGTAAGACTGGAAAGAAGTTTGCGGCTAGCAAGGCTAACTTGACGGAATCCCGCACGCTGTACACGCTGGCATAGTGCACGTCAGACATATCAGCAGAGGATTGTGAAAGCTGTCTCGGGGAAATAATATTACAATTTCACTTCCAGACCGTCGGAGAGAGAGTCTTGGCTGCTAGCTGCAACGTCAGGTTTGAGTTGTACCCCTTTTATTATGGATCTGATGTGCCTGATCCTCGACCCGTACCAATCCCGGTTCAGCCTCCTTGTCGCACTCCTTCTCCATTGATTCTGGCAACTAGTAAAGGTAATGAATGATTTGTACTAAAGGTCATAATGAGATTTTCTGCTATAGCCTGTACAACATGCCTTTCATGTATAAGCTTCATTTCAATTCATGCAGTAAATTTATGCCTGCTCCCCTGCTTTAATTTAGTCCCGTAGTAACTGATTCGATGAAATACGTCAAAGCAACGATCGAAACTCTTTATGAAACTGAAGTCGAAAGATTAGCATAAACATTTAGAGGAGTATTTTAGACTGGCAGAACCGTCGATTAATGTGAAGTAATGACTGTAGTCAACTATGATATTAATGAAACATTGAAACTATTCTTTTCTGTTTCCATTATTTTCCGATTGTTCGCCCATGGTAAGCATATGGAAATTACATTTCCCAAGTTGGAGAATTCTGCTCTACATTATCAAGTTTCCTTAAGGACATGTCATCAGGAATTGAGATGGACATAAGAAAATCAGGAAGAGAGAATGTTGCTGATTTCTGATTATGAAACAAGTTAGGCCATAGCACAATGTTGATAGAGTATCAACTTTCGAACTCATTTTGGTATAATAACATGGCTAAACTTCGAAACCAACCAAACTGCTTGTGCAAGGAGAAAGTGTAAGATATATTGGAGATTATGTGTAATAATAGAACACCATACTAATAATAAACTTACTTGATTCGGAAGAGATGATTGACAACAGAAGCAAAATCATAGTAACACAAGCTAGTCTTCCTCTTCGCTTTTCCTTTCTATGGTGGCTCTCAAGTAGATTCATCGGTCGGAAGTGAAGAGGGGATTCGGATGCATACTTATATAAATAAACCCTAATAGAATCACCCCATCAAGAGTTTTAATAGGTTAGACCTACATAACTGCCTTACTACACTGGTCCAACAAGATGTGCATAGCTCACATCTTGTGATCACATTTACTTGGAGTTGTCATGTATGTTTCTATATCGAAACTAAATCATTAGCCCATTTTACTAAAAAAAAAAATTCCAATTAATATTAACTAAAAAGAAAAAAGAAAAAACTAACAGAATGATCTTGACAGGAGTAATTATTGGCATTGTCGCATTGATTGCAACTGGTGTTATACTCAATCTGATTGGATGTTACATCATTCAAAGAAAAGCAGCAACTCAACAGGCGACCAAAAGACAATATGAAAGCGGTAAATAGCATTTCTCATGTTTTGAGCTCCTTAAACAATCTTTAGATATCCTCCTTGAAAATTATGTTTGCCACTAATATTAAAATCTATGTGCTTTCATCTTTTGTCTGGATAGCCGTAGAAGATATAATTAGTGCTGAGTCAATACGATTTAGTTTAAACACGATACAAGCTGCCACAAACAATTTCGCCGATGATGAGAAACTAGGTGAAGGTGGATTCGGTGCAGTTTATAAGGTAAAGTACATCCTCTAGTTTAAACACCCTTTAATTTGCAACATTCAATTTTAGATTTTAAAGGAAAAGAGACTTTCATGATTACATGGGAATAAAATGCAGGGTACATTATTTAATGGGCAAAATGTAGCTGTGAAGAGATTATCTTGTAGCTCAAGACAAGGTGCAGATGAATTTAAGAATGAAGTGTTAGTGGTTGCAAAACTTCAGCATAAGAATCTTGTGCGGTTGCTTGGATTTTGTTTGGAAGGAGAAGAAAAGCTACTGGTGTACGAATTTGTGCCCAATAAGAGCCTTGACTACTTTTTATTTGGTCAGTTCCAACTATTAACCAATGTATCGAACAAACTTAAACTTTTAAATTCGCTTATTGTTTCTCTATTGTTTATTATGGTATTAGAGTAGGATAATGTGAGTTTAAACTTATGAGCACTAGTCATCTCAATTTAATTAAGTGGCATAGTTCACGACAAATAATTTATAAAATGACACTAGATCTAACAAGCTAAAGTTTTTATGCCTATCAGTGCATGTACAAGGCAATGCATGTTTAACGTATGAAAGAGTAGATTCATATTCTACAATGAAAAATGTCATTTATAGATGGATATATGTAGGAACAACTTGACATAATTAGTAAATGAGTTAAACCTATTTGTATCTATTTATAAATGCATCTAGTTTTAAGTTCAGTATGTAAACTTGCTAGCAAACCAATGTAATAAATAGGTCCTCTACACATGGCCCTAACCCATAAAGCTCTTTCTAATGTTTATAGTTTGATTTTATATACTCTAACTTCGAACATCTTCTTAGAAAAGGTATAGTATTATACATTTTAAGCTTCATTTTTATGTACACATCTATTCAAATATATACATTATTAAGTCCCAATCTCAATAGTGAAATCATTTCGTATTTTTATTGAAAACCAAATTGAATTTATTAATAAGGTTTTGTTTAAGAAAGTTATGTAATATGTGAATTAACCCACAAAACAATTATTCTACAATTTTTATTTAGTTAATTACACAACACTTTATGTTTAAACCAATGGTTGGATTCTTGAGTTATTATATTTTCATTAGATTTGTTCATACATTTAGTCTATAAATAGAAAAATATCTCTATAAAGCATTAGTATAACTTTTAATATAACTTCCATTAGAAGTATTAAGCAAATTAAGGATGATACTCAAAAGATATTTTTCTAATAGAGACTTAATAGTCCTGATATATTTATTTTAGAATTTTTTTAATCAATACCGGATTATATTTGAATGAGAAACATGCTTATTAAATAGGTTAAGTACTGTCTAATGAGTTTAGGTTTATAAACACAATTGATAAATTAGTTGAGGCTTTTAGATACAAACCCATTTAGATTTGAACGGGAAACAAAATCTATTAACACGAATTAGCAACTCTAATTGAGATGATATTTACTTCATCTTTAACACCTTATCATCCTATTGAAAATGTAAGTCAATCTCTTAGTTAGATGACTTATTTTGATAAATTTTGCTAAAGTGTCAATCATGCAATTTTGTAGATCCACTGAAGCAAATACTATTGGATTGGAGCACTCGCTATAAAATTTTGCTAGGCATAGCAAAAGGAATGCTTTACCTTCATGAAGATTCTCGGCTTCGTATCATACATCGTGATCTCAAAGCCAGTAATGTTTTATTAGGCAATGAGATGAACCCAAAGGTTTCTGACTTTGGCATAGCAAAGATTTTTGGAGTGGATCAAACACAAGGAAACACAAATAGAGTCATGGGCACATTGTGAGTTTGTTTCCAATTTGTGATGTGCCATGCTAATTTAAAATAGATGGTGCTTCATTTTATTACATATGATTTCCATTGTCTGATTTCTAAAAATTAATATGTTATCTTGTACATAATTTGTTGTCGTTATCATTTATAGTGGTTACATGGCTCCGGAGTATGCAATGCACGGTCAATTTTCTATGAAAACAGATGTCTACAGTTTTGGAATTTTGCTTTTGGAGATAATAAGTGGAAAGCGGAGCAACTTATGCCAATTTGATGGTGATAAGAATCTTCCAAGCATTGTAAGTTAAAGATCACTACTTTTCTTTTCATATCTAATTTTCAGATTGATAAAATCAGTTTGTAAAGCTTATTATGGTTTATCAAAATTTCTCCTTAGGCTTGGAAACATTGGAAGAATGGCTCGCCTTTAAAAGTAGTAGACCCACAATTAGGAGAATCCTTTAAAAGGAGTGAAGTCAATAGATGCATTCATATTGGCTTACTATGTGTTCAAGAAAATCCAGCAGATAGACCTACAATGGCTGCAATCGTTCTTATGCTTATTAGTCAAAATGTTTCCTTGGTAATGCCTCAAGAGCCAGCATTTTTCTTTAATAGTATGATGGAGGGCGTAATCATGATCTCTTCAGAAGCTTCAAGGTCTAATCAATCAAGACCACTATCTGTGAATGACGCATCCAACACAGAATTATACCCACGATAAAAGTAAGTAAAAAGATGCTTTTGACATAGTAGATATGTGGATCATCTGGAACTTTTCAAACCAATGCTTGAAGATGAAATTAAGAAGAAATAATATTTAACTATAAAGATAAAAACCATTCCAATATGCTACTACTTATAGTTACTATTGTTATTATGATTACCATTCATGCCACTCCAATTATTCTAAATTAAGATGAGGCATGACCATTTTTGGTAACTTAAGGGATATAAGCTACATAGCTTTAGTCCGAGTTGGAATTTTAGTCTATGGAAGATGCTTAGATATACTCTCTGATGCCTTTTAGTTGGATGCTTTTCTTTAATTTATTTACAATAGTTAAATACAAATGGATTTGGACACTAGGTGATATAGGTTTTTTATTAGAGGTTCTAGAATGTTATCAATAGTTAATATTGCAAATATATTTTGTTCATATAAATAAAATGGAAAATAATAAAGACCCATGAGCTGTACCTTAATAAAAGTGCACTTGATTTATAATTAGCAAAAGCATTTAGGTTTAAAACTCATGGAGAGTAGGGTAGGGAGTATCCTAGAAGAATATGAGCCATGCTACCATTTGTTTACCACATGTAGTTACTACCCCCTGCTACTCGACCAAAGGGGAGAGGCTTAAGAAATAATAAAGATAACCATGAGGGAATATGTAGCAGAAGATTGGGAAATGCTATATATATGACATCCCAACTTCAATTAAGTAAATGCAAGTTTTAAAATAAACACTAATTTTCTCATTAACCATTAAAATAAAAATTTTCACTCATGTTCCCTAGCATCCACAGAAGATGAGTAATTTCATAACAATGGAACTAACCATATCAAAGATGAAAATTTGAATTATTTAAGATAATGTAATCAAACATAGCTTTTACATATGTGGTCTCAATATTTCCATTCAACTAAGAAAAGTCCTATGAGCTACCCTTGACATTTTCCATGTTGCTTTGCTGAATTTCAAGAGTATATTCATGCTTAACACCAGTAAAGCCACTAAATTGATGCCTATAGCTCCTTCATACCGTCGCTTAAAGCATAGTTGAACAAAATTTAGAAGTATGAGGAAGTTATCTATTGTACATTTTTCATAAGTACGTTATGCAAGATACCAAATATGACTTGCATGATTGATTCTCCAAGACTCCATAAGTGTGACTTAGATTTTAAAAGTTATCTATTGTACATTTTTCATAAGTACATTATATAAGATACCAAATATGACTTGCATGATTGATTTTCCAAGACTCCATAAGTGTGACTTGGATTTTAAGGATTTCTCAAGTCAAACCATTCATGTTATGATGGGAATCAAATTAAGACTCCTACAACATTGTTCAATGTGGGAATTAAAGCACAAATGCTGAAGGTAGATATCTTGTAATTGATATCTGATGTGAACCATAGGTTGCGATTGTCTTAGAACCCGATCGAATTGGAACAAATAGCCCTGGAATCGTCCTTGGAACTAAGCAATAACTTGACCTTAAGTCGAATAACGAATCAAAACCAAAGTTATAAAGTAATTACAATTGAAAATAAGTTACCTTGATTAGATTGGAATGAATTCTCAATGAAAAACCATTGGGAGATTTCCCTTAAGAGCAAAAGACATCAAAAAGTGCCTCCTTTGAAAACCTAAAAGACTATATATAGTCTTCGAAACTAAAGGAGCAAAATGACAAGAAAAATCGCAATACAACAATTAAAGGTCAGCTCTTAAAGCCATCCCAAAGCCAATGGGGTATGTGTATGCAGGCTAAGTAAGTCGACGACCTATATTTGTAGGCCGGCTAAAGTAAGCCGATAGCTTATAAGGTAAAACCGGTAACCTAGAGTGTTAAGCCAACATCTCAAAGCTAGTGGCCTTCTTCCTCTTCCAAGCAATCTTCAACGTTAATACTATAGATGCTTAATAAATTAAAAATGATCTTTTCCTCTGTTTGCACAAGTATTCGCAAAGCGTGGTCTAGGTGTTGTCCATTTAAGGATTGCTCCATGCGTTTTGGTCTTGCTCTTGTCATTGGTCCTCTAATCCCTTCCAGTAGGTCATAGGAAACAAATGATGCAAGTTGATTTCCATTAATATCTCTAAAATTTGGTTAATTGTTTGCTTGTTAAGGCCTAAAGGAAAAGAAATTAAAGTTGCTTGTATTTATGTCTATTTTTGTAGTTGATGAAGTGTTTGCAAATTGTTTGGTCACCTCTTAACTTATGTCAAGAAAATTGAAGTAATTATTTTGAAATGGATCATGCATAGCATCTTCCTACATATTTTCATATATTCCATCATAGTTACACAGATAATGAAAGGATATCTTGAGGGAGTATCATATTCTAACAATACAAAAATGACTGGAGGATCGTCATGTATTGGTATGAATCTGTGTACATTATTCTATTGTGGATGCATGCATCTAGAGGTGTGCAGGTAAGGAAAACATTATTTTCTTTTGGTTTGTTATGGGTCCTTGCTTAGAAGATCATTCTTCTAGCATGAGTATTAATATATAGAGTGTGGCTCTAATTTGTGTAGCGAAGGATGCATGCAAGTGCAATGAAATTGGTAGCCTAAACTTTGATGGAATTTTAAATGATCCTCAACCTAAGGTAAAAAGAGGGGTATATTGGTAAAAAATATCCTTAGACCTCATGTAGTTTCTAGCTAACTACATGTGATGCTTGGCATATGATTTTTCATGCATTCATACATTAAAAATGTTAACTTGCTTATTTTGCATGAAAGGTGATTATGAGCTAGGATCTCACTAAGCTTTATGGCTTACCCCCCTATAGTTTACCCTTTTTGCAGGCACCATTCTAATTTTACCTTGGTAGAATCCAGGTAGCGATGAGAATCTTCAAAGATGATGGTAGCTGGGTGAGTGAGGAAGAAGACACTTAGAATAGACAGTTTTAAATTTTGAATAGACTTTTGGATGAATATATTATTAACCATATAAACTTATTTCTCTATTTATTGTATATGTAGAATTTTATGTTTTACATTACTAGACGATAACTTTAATATTAGTATAATTGTTATCTTTATAGTAGTTTCTAGAATAACGACACCTTATGTAACATGTTGAAGTTTGTTTGTGCTAAAATCCAATTGATCATAGACTTCAATATAGTACATGGTAGGTTGTTATGACTAGGGTAACCCCTAGGGCATGACAGTTGTTAGTGGTATCAAACTTTAGGTTATAATAGCATATATATACACACATATAAATAAATAAACACATGAGAGTGGACAGACATGGGAGCATAAGTTTTTATCTAAACAAATTGAAGAAAAGATGTGCTTATTTCTCTTTTTTGTGTAGTTTGATCTTCCCACAAGCTAACACCTATGGGATACCTTCCAGATAACCCCTATGGAGACACTTTCTGAATATAGGAATTGACTTTGAGTTATGTATTAAAATATGATGATAATGTTTATACAAATCTTGAGTGCACAATTTATTACCATTTAATATAATATATTTCATGTATATAGTCTCCATAGGATTCAAGGAAGAGTGCGATAAGGAGAGTCTAGTGGAACTCCTAAACCCTAGGAACCAAGGAATGATAGTCCACCCCCTGCACATAACATGGATAATGCAATTCTTGAGATATTACAAAGGTAAACTAAAATGATAAGAAATCTATTGGAAGAAAGGCAACAACATCTACCCCTACTTGAACATACACCACCCCCTATGGCCATGGAAGAAGTTCCACTTGGAGTTAATGAAAATGCTGAACCTTTGCCAGCCCCACTTAGTTCTCAAGGGAGCTTGTTACTTGAATTTATCAAGTGTAAAAAATATTTTGATGGGATTTTTGGGAAACCAGATGAGGCAGAAGATTGGTTATCCTGAGTGGAAAAATCTTTTGAAGCTTATGAGATACCACCTCAATTACAAGTAAGTTATAGCACCTATCTTTTAAAATTGAGAGCTAGAACATGGTAAGAATAAAAAAGAAGGGCTTTACCTCAATCCATCACTTGGAATATGTTTAAAAGTGAATTTTTGATGAACTACTTTCCTAGTAGTTTAAGAGCCAAATATAGGTGTGAATTTCTCTACATAACTCAAGGAAATAAAACCATTGATCAATATGAAACTGAGTTTAGTAGATTGTTGTAATTTTCTCGTAGATCTTATCAAGATAGTGATGAATTAAAAATGGAAGTTTTTATGGGAGGATTAAAACCTGAGATGTAGAGAAAAATAGAAGAATTTGAAATTCATACCTTTCATGGAATGGTGGAAAAAGCTCAAGTACATGAGGGAGCTAAAAAGAGAGAACAAGATAGAGTAAGGCTAAGAGGAATAATTTTGGGCAAAAGAAATGTGGAAGATAGTGGAGCTAACTTTCGAGGGAAAAACCTTTTTACCATCTACTTCCTCCCCTGTAAACATAAAAATAGTAGGAGGGTAAAGAATTGTATGTTGAAAGTGTAATGGGAAGCATTTTCCTAGAGAATGTCCCTAACTTAAAAATAAATGTTTCTTTTGTCTTGCTGATGATCATCGTATCACAACATGTCCAAAAAGAACAACAAACTCTTATTTCATTTGTAAACAAGTACGACATTTGTCCACCAATTGTCCAAAGAGACAAAATTCGATAGCTAGAAAGCGACCTCCTTAGAACAACAGCAAGAATAGAGAAAATAATGGTCTTAGAGGTTCAACTATTGTACGAGTATATAACATGGAAGGAGAATGGAAAGACCCTAACATTGGAGAATATGAGACGGAACTAGCTACCCTAATGGATGAATGTCCTAATACCGATTTGGTTGCAGGTAAGTAACTAACTCCATTTATTTTAATTATAATGGGTTAGGATAGAAGATTTATCTTGTTTAAATAATTTGTATAGGATATGTTCTAATAAATGATACCCTTATATAGACTCTATTTTACACTAGAGCAACATACGCATTTATATCTAACACAATAGTAGGAAATCTTAGGATACCTATAATAGTGGTTAGTACTACTTTTGGGATTAGAACTCCTACCAGGAATATAATGGCAACACAAGAGGTAGTCAAATCATGTGCAATGAAAATTCAAGGATAGCTTGTAAACATAGTCTAAAGAGACAAAACTCGATAGCTAGAAAGCGGCCACCTTAGAACAATAGTAAGAATAGACAAAATGGTGCCAGAGGTTCAACTACTACAAGAGTGTATAACATGGAAGGAGAATGAAAAGACCCTGACGTTAGAGAATATGAGATGGAACTAGCTACCTTGGAGGATTAATGTCCTAATACCAATTTGGTTATAGGTGAGTAACTAACTCCGTTTATTTTAATTATAACAGGTTAGGATAGAAGATTTATCTTATTTAAATAATTTATATAGGATATGCTCTAATAAATGGTACCCCTATATATACTCTATTTGACACCAAAGCAACACACTCATTTATATCTAAAACAGTAGTAGGAAATCTAAGCATACCTGTAGCAGTGGTGACTACTACTTTTGGGATTAGAACTCCTACTATTTGATGGGTGTCGAATCCAACAAAAATAAAAACCTACTCCTAGACAATTATATGATTTGTGTATAGTAGTGAGTAGAGTCGTATCCATAGGGATTGGTTAAATGTATTTCTATTAAAAGAGAATAGAGAGGAAAAGAAGAATGGGGGGGTTTTGTTTGTGAATCAAAATAATATTGAAATCAGATAATAAAATCGAATATTGACAAAAGCTTAGCCAAAGGAATCAATATAGTTTAATTCTAGGAATTGATTATTGATGCAAATATTTCCTATTCTTTATCCAAGATAAACTGGTTATCGTTATTAACAAGCTCTAATAACCTATCTCTCCTTACATTCTTGATAATCAAAACATGCTCTTTAATTATTTCTCTTATTGATTAGACAACCCTGAACAAGCTCTTAGGATTTAATCTATCAATAGCATTAAAAAAAAGAGAGACCACCAATTCATGCCAATAGATTATAAGATAACCTATTTAAACAAGATTATATATCTCCATAACATGAATTTGACTATCTATTTTATAACCAAACATGTTATTGTGTCACCGAAACTAGAACTATCAAACAATTACGGATTTGACGTATTAGTTGACAATATGTTAGCTTGCTAATTGAGTAGAAGAGCTTTAATTCATATCAATCAACAAAGATAACGTTAACAAAACTTCCAGAAGATATATAAATATCCAAAAACAAAGAATAGAGTAAAGACAAATCAATTAGATCTCACAATTCATGAAGAATTAAACTTCAATGATCCTTTGGCTAGAAAATCTGCTTAGCTACACATGTTCATCCTCAAAACGAAAATTAAAAGTGAAAACATGAAAAGTCTCTGTTTCCGGTCTATCTTGCTCTACCTCTCGCCTCTTCTTTTCTACCAAAAGAATCACCTTTCTCCTCTAGGGTTGGTTCTATTTATATTGTTAAGGGAATGGCAGAGGATCTTTAGCTAGCAAGATATGAGAATATCTTTCCTTTTCCAAGTAAATCTCGAGAAGTGAATAATTGTACGCCTGGCACGCCCACCAACACGGCCAGATTTCAAACCGTGCCTTCCTCTGTTGATAATCCACAATTCCTCATCCTTGTTCAGTGAATGGCACGGTTTCCACCACGGCTAGATCACAAACCGTGCCTCCCTCTATTGATTCTTCAAGGCAGATACACGGCCGTGTACTTCAATCGTGTATATTTCTGTTGACTCTAAACCAAGTACACGGCCGTGTACTTAAACTACACACCCATGTACTTTCCTCCGGTGGTGTAAATCCTTATCTTTGATCCAAATTGTAGATGACTTCTCTATATTACTTGAATTAGCACTCTTGACTCCATTTAACCTGATTTATCACCATAATAAAATTAAGTACCATTTCCTTATGATTTCTATAAAATCAGTAATAAATTAACACAATTCATACTATAAAGATCGAGTATAAAATGGCTCTGTCAAATGGCAACACAAGCGGTAGTCAAATCATGTCCAATCAAAATATAAGGATAGCTTGTGAACATAAACATGATTGTGATGCCCATGCACGAGTATGGAATAATCTTAGGAATCAATTAGATGTCTATGGTTTACGCTATGGTAAATTGCTTGAAAAAGGAAGTAACCTTTAATACCATAAATGGAAATAGGACAACTTTTGCAGGAAAACTAGCTTGCTCAAGACAACAATTGAATCATGCGGAAATAATTGTTGAAGATGAACATTAAGAAATAATTGGATGTTTAGTTTATGCTCTTAAGACGAAAAAGAATGATCTTAAGCTTGAAAACATAGAAGTGGTTAGAGAATTTTTCGATGTAATTCCTAATGAATTGCTTAGATTGACACCCAAAAGAGAGATAGACTTTACTATCGATTTGATGCTTGGAACTAAGCCGATTTCTAAGATTCCATACAGAATGGCTCCTATTGAGTTAAGAGAATTAAAAACTCAATTATAGGAATTGTTGAACCAAAGATTCATAAGATTTAGTGTTTTACTATGGGGAGCCCCTATTTTGATTACTAAGAAGAAAGATGGATCATTAAGACTTTGCATTAATTACCATGATCTGAATAAGGTTACAATTAAGAACAAGTACCCCCTTCCTGATAGGAATCAAAATCCTACAAGACTTATTATTACTGTAAGAGTCAAAGGATTTCGAGTCTTAGCAATGAGGGTCCTCTTTGAACAAACCAATGTCGGAATTATTTATATACTAACCTCTTTTCTATTACTTATGTGTTGTGTATTCCGGCAGGCATACTTGTGGGGTCTTACAGGGCGACGGACAAACTCGTTAAGACTCAGCTTGTGGGTTATTCATAGACCGACCTAAACTGAAGATGAGCTGGACCAACGAATTTAATTGACCTGAAGAACCGACTCTTTGAAGACTACTTTATATTTTTTATTTTTCTTTGAACCGGTTACTTTGTAATCATTTTGGGACATTTTTATTTGCTTGTAATTGTTGAATTAGGATCGGCCACATTAGTGGCATAGATGTAATGTTTTGGACATTTCAACCCTAATTGGAGCAAGTATAAATACTTGCTAAAGTAGGGTTTGTAGGAGCTTTTTGAACCATATTTTCATATTGGAAAAATGTAAGGGTTGCCTCCATTTTCACATACTCCTATCATTTCTTGAGTGAAGTGTGGCGAGTGGGGATTTGATCCTTGTTGTGTGTAGTATCAACAACATCAAATCCATCTTAATTTCCTACTAGTGAGTCATATCTGGTGAGGAATTAGCTTATCTTTTTGTTGTAATTTTCACACAATTTTTAGGGTTGGAATTCAATTGATTTCATATCCTTTTGATTATGTTTAGTGTAATCCATTTCGGAAGTTGTAAATTGTAAATTGTCATTATCATTGTTGTGTGATTATCATTGGATACTTAGGGTTTGGAGTTTGAGGACTTTACGCCATTTGTAGATTTGTTGATTGGAATTACTTTAATTATTTGTGTACATGTGCTTTGGTGATTTAAGCACATCATTTTTTGGTATCAGAGCTTAGGTTGTGAGAAGGGATTTTGTAATTGTGATTTTAGAATTTTAGGGTTATTAACTTCTTGATCCAAAATTGTGTATTGAAGATTGAGTTATTTAATTGTGTTGTTGAGAAGTTGTAGTTGCTGCTTGTTGTAGTAGACGTGGAGCAATTATGATCCCCTTATCATCATGTTGTTGCCGTGATCTTTCAATGGAAAATAAGAAGTGTATTTCCTAGTGTTTTTTGTGGAATTAGAAATACAAAAGTTTTGGTAAAATGGGAAGTGTGATCCTTGTATGATTTTGGAATTGAGTGTTGCTGCTTGTAAATTCCAAACTTGAACTTGTGTGGGGAAAAAGGAAATGATTTAAATTCAAAAACCTTCTTTATGTTTGAAGCAATTCATTTAGTAGCATTGAATAAGTATTATTTGAATTTGAATTGTTCTTACCATTTATGGAGGAGGTTGCATTTAGTGGAGTGATTTGAATTTGAATCTTGTTGTTGCCTTCATTTGTGAATTGCGGTGTGAATTGAGTTGTGTGAGTGGCGAATTGGAGTTGTGTAGTGGCAAGGAATTGTATACTTTGAAGTGTTGTGTGTGTGTGTGTAAAGGTGAAGGTGTTGTAATGTGAATTGGTGTTGTGGTGATGTGAGTGCAACATGATTGTGTTGGTGTGGTGGTGTAAAGGTGTTTTAAATTGAAGAGTTGCAACATGTAGTGATGAGTGTGTTGAGGCAAGAAGTTGCTACACTTGAAGTGTTGATGTTGTGGATTGAAGTGGGAGCACTATATGTGCATGTAGTGTAAGTGGCAGTGTGGATTTTAAAGGATTGTGTGTGGTGTAAGGTGCTGCACATTAACATTAATTGTAAGTGTGAAACTATGACCAAGAAAGGGAAGTGAGTAGTAAAATTTGAATTCAAAAATAAGCATTTAAGTGTGAAGGTTAATGAGACTCATTACTTAAACACCTGCTAGTTGAATTTAATATCTTAACTATTTGGAAGTATTTATTTGTGCTTCAATTATTTTACTATACTTGAAGTGACAAGAAGTATTTACTGTCTTGGTTGCTTGATTGAACCATAGGTGTTGAAGTTTGTTGTGGCATATTGAATTTAGTGATCAACCATGTTAAATGATTTGTATACTTCTATTAATTTAGTAAATCAAGTATTGACTTCTTCTCTAACTATTGATGATGGATAGAGAAAATTTGTTCCATACTCCTTGTAGGGTACAAGGAAACTTGTGTGTCATTATTGTTGACGGTGATAGTTGTACTAATGTTGTAATTGCATCATTAGTATCAAAATTGAAAGTTATAACTACCTCGCATCCTAAACCCTATACATTACATTGGTTAAATGATTAAGGGAGTCTTTATGTAACCCAAAAGGCTAGGGTACCTTTCAGTATAGGGGATAAATACTGTGATGAGATTGAATGTGATATTTTTCCTATGTGTGCATCTTATATATTACTTGGCAAGCTATGGTTATATGATAGGAGGGTCTTACATGATGGCTTCAGGAATACATATGTATTCTAGAAAGAGGGTAAACGCATCATTTTGAATTCAATGTCACCTTTAGAGGTCCAAAAGGTTTAGCAGTACATTAGTAGGCCATAAGAGATTCTTGAGGATCATAGCCACATGAACTAACCTTCAGAGGACTAAATTGTACAAAAGCAGATATACCAACCTTTAGAGATTCTTGAGGTTCCTAGTTATATGAGCCAACCTACAGAGGACAAAACTAGTCAGATATAGATGTGCCCACCTTCAGAGGTTCTTGAGGGTCATAGTCAGATGAGCCAACCTTTAGAGGGCCAAACTGTTCAAAGGCAGTTGTGTCCACTTTTAGAGGTTCCAAAGGTTCATGAGCAGTTGAGTAACCCATTAGAGGGCCAAGAGGGTCAAAGACATATGGGAGAATCAAGAAGGAGACAACAATATCAATGGAACGGGTTGAGACAGGAGAGGTCTTGGTGGATAATGGACCATCATATGTGTTGCAGATGAGGTATATCCCAGAAATGGAGGAGAGAAAGCAATCACCCCCTATGGTATTTTAGATTCTAGGATTCTGTAGTGATACTTTAGTTAACTTGCTAGGAGGATATAGAGTCTCTAATACATTTGATCTATCAAATTCGATGACAAATCTTTTTGAGACCCGAGGAGATTATAGGAATCAAAATCCTACAAGACCTCTTTGAACAAACCGACTCCGAAATTATTTGTATACTAACTTTAACTTCTTTTCTATTACTTATGTGTTGTGTATTCCAGCAGACATACTTGTCAGGTTTTATAAGGTGATGGAAAAACTCATTAAGACACAACTTGTAGGTTATTCGTGAACTGACCTAAACCGAAGATGAGTTGGACCAACGAATTCAATTGACTTAAAGAACTAGCTCTTTGAAGACTATCTTTGTATTTGTTATTTTTCTTTGAGCCGGTTACTTTGTAAACTTTTTGGGAAGTTTTTATTTGCTTGTAATTATTGAATTAAGATCGGCCACATTAGTGGCATGGATATAACTTGTTGGACATTTCAACCCTAATTAGAGTAAATATAAATATTTGCTAAAGTAGGGTTTATGGGAGCTTTTTGAACCATATTTTCATATTGGAAAAACTTGAGGGTTGCCTCCATTTTCACACTCTTATCATTTCTTGAGTGAAGTGTGGCGAGTGGGGATTTAATCCTTGTTGTGTGTAGTATCAACAACATCAAATCCATCCTAATTTCCTACTAGTGAGTCATATCTGGTGAGGAATTAGCTTATCTTTTTATTGCAATTTTTACGCAATTTTTAGGGTTAGAATTCAATTAATTTCATATCCTTTTAATTGTCTTTAGTGTAATCCATTTTAGAAGTTGGAAATTGTGAATTGTCATTATCATTGTTACTTATGTGATTATCATTGGATATTTAGGGTTTAGAGTTTGGGGACTTCATGCCATTTGTAGATTTTTTTATTGGAATTGCTTCAATTGTTTGTGTACATGTGCTTTGGTGATTTAAGCACATCATTTCCTCGCATTGATGGCTTAGTTGATCAATTGCAAGGAGCAAGCATGTTTTCTCGAATAGACTTAAGATCAAGATATCATCAACTAAGAATTAAACCTGAAGACGTACCTTAAACAACTTTTCATACTAAGTATGGTCATTACAAATTTTAATAATGCCTTTTAGACTAACTAACATGCCAATTGCTTTATGGATTTGATGAACTGAGTGTTTCGTTCATTACTATATAAGTGCATTATTATCTTTATTGATGATATCTTAGTCTATTCCCTAACACCAAAACAACATGAAGAAGATCTAAGATTGGTGTTGCAAATCCTGAGAGAACATAAGCTATATGCTAAGTTGTCAAAATGCGAGTTTTGGTTAAAAGAAATTTCATTTCTAAGCCATAAGGTATCAGGAGAAGGAATTCATGTGGATCCAGAAAAGAACAATACCATAGTTGAATGGAAAAGGCTTGAGATGGTAACTGAAGTAAGAAGTTTCCTAGGTTTAGCTAGATATTATAGGAAATTTGATAAGGATTTTTCAAGAATTGCTAAACCTCTTACTCAGTTAACCCATAAAAATGAGAAGTTTGTTTGGACTGATCAAAGGGAAAGAAGCTTTCGAGAATTGAAGCAATGTGTGGTTACTACCTCTATGTTAACCTTGCTTAATAGCAATGATACTTTCATAATCTATAGTGATGCATCAAGAAATGGACTAGGATGTGTTCTAATGTAGAATCGTAAGGTTATAGCCTATGCCTCATGTTAGTTGAGACCTCATGAAGAAAATTATCGTACACATGATTTAGAACTAGTTGTTATGGTGCTTGCTCTCAAAATATAGAGACACTACTTGTATGGCCCATGAGATTTACACTAACCATAAAAGCCTCAAGTATCTATTTACTCAAAAGGAATTGAACATGAGGCAAAGACGATGGTTGGAATTAATTAAGGATTAAGATTTGGGAATCAATTATTGTCCAGGAAAGGCAAATGCAGTTACTAATGCATTAAGCAAAAAAAGTCATACAAAAATTGCATCAATATTCACTGAACAACAGGAGTTAATTAAGGAATTTGACCTTATGAACTTGCAATTAGTTTTACGTGATCAAAACATTGCATTAGCCAACTTGATTACAGAATCCACTTTAGTGAAATGAATCAACGAATCATAAGAAAAGACCTAGTGATTCAAATGATCAAAGAAAAACAAAAAGGGAAATGTAATGATTTTAAGATTCATTATGATGGGTCTTTGAGACAAAAGGGAAGGTTATGTGATTTGCTTCAATTCTAATTGCAATATTAAACAAATGATAGAAGAAACAAGGTAATAATCCTCAATCAATTAGGCACGAACCTTAATGGACTTGAATCCTAATTGACGTAAAATGGAGAGAAAATAAGGATCCCAATTGCTTACCAAATGTAACACATTAGTAGAAATTAGGAAATGGACTTGGAATTGCTGATGTTACGCACAACAAAAAACAAGTCTACTCACTATAATTCTAGGTTGAATTGATAAGAGTGTTTTATGTGAAAGATAAAACCCTCACATAAAAACGATAGCCAAATCAAATGAATTCCAAAAAAGTGTCCCTTCAATCCTCTCTTTTACAAGTATTTATACTTGCTCTAAATAAGGAAAAAATTAACAAAAGAAAATGCTTTAAGCCTGTTCTCCCATGTCAAGCCGATTCTCCTACATTTGGAACAATTTATGGTTGGCTTCTTGATTTTGTAGGTCGATAAATAACTCACAAACCAAGTAGTAGTGTGTTTTTTCGCCATCTTGTAATATCGACAAATGTACTTGATAAAATGCAAAACAATTATATAAAATAAATGAAGACATTATGTGAATGTCTTTGCGTCCATTTGTTCAAGAAGGGTTCTTAATGCTAGGTTCTGTAGTCCTCTAGCTCTTCACTCGGTTAATGGATTCATTGCATTGATTTGATTCTCATCATCTCCTTAGGTCTGTGGAAGATTTGCTCTCAAATCCAATGGGTCTTTTCCTTGACTAAAAACCTTAGTTTGCATGTGCTTGTAGCCTTGAAGTCTTGATTTCCTAGTAGTTTTGTGATGTGCCTAAAAGGGGATTAAGCATAATCAAAACAACCTAATGATGGGAAAATTTCTAACACCGTCAACCTTTTCAGAACCCAATTTGGATGATGATCCAAATTGCTCATATTTTACCTTATGTCTTAATTTCTAATAAAAAATTGAGAATAATCTTAAAGGTATAATGATAACTCTCCATAGGATGCCATAAGTCCTACAACTCCTGTTGGATACAGAACGTTTTCCAAGATGACAATCAAAGACCTGCTGCGATTGTCTTCCATTCCGAGGCATTGGACCATGAAAACTTATGTTATTTTGTATTATGTAATTGTTTTATGAACTATTTTGGTTATATTTTGGTTTTGGGACACTTTTATTTCCTTGTAATTTTCATTTAGGGTTAGCTACCTTAAAAGTGGCAAACTTGTAATTTTGAGCACTTTTTAACCCTAGGAGTAGCAAGTATAAATACTTGCTTAAGAGAGGGTTTGAGGAGGCCATATTTTGCAGAATTGAGAGTTCATTTTCACGTGAGGATTAGACTTTCCTAATTGTCACTAGACTTTTACAATTTCAATCCCAAGAGTTGAAATTGTGGCAAGTGTAATACCTTGAAATTATGAGTAGTATCAATTTCATTTTGTTGTGATTTCTTTTCTTCTCTAATGTGTCATATCTTGGGGTGAATTGAGATAGTTCTTGGACAGATTTGCTTCTTATTATTTTTGAATTCTTGTGTTTAATTAAGATCCTTTGCATTTGAATTCGGTTCTTCCTTGAAGATTACTTCTTGAAACATGATTATCACTTGTGGAAAGGAGTTCTTAGAATTGAAGTTTTCTTTTGAATTTGTGGATTATTCACGTGGGATTATATGTGATTAGTGTGATGTTAGAAGAGATTATTATTGTGGTATCACAATTGCAACATTGAGTAGTTAGATTTCATTGCACCTTCACTAGGTTCACGCCATTTTTTGCCCTTTTTGGAACTGGTTTTGTTTTTAACTTGAGTTTGTTTTTCTTGAGTCTTTTAATTGTGCTTCCAAGTGGATTTTGGCACATCATCTTTTGGTATCAGAGCACATGTTGAGAGAAGGGATTGGTTGTATTTGATTTCATGGAATTAATCATCAATTAGGGTTGATCAAGTGAAAACCGCAAATTGTGTTGTTGTTGTGGTTTTGAGCTTGCGAAATTACCTTGGATTGGAATTTAATTTGATGTTTATTGGAGTTGGATTGGGAAGGTTGTTGTATCATCTTATGATGAATAATTTTCGTGGAAGGGTAGAAGCATAGAGTGTTATTTAATTCAACAACTTTTGGAACTTGAAAAACTTACCAATCCTTGCCGTGACTAGTTGTGGTGTGAAGGAGGTTGTGTAGCTTGTTGTTTTGATTTCCATTGTGTAATTCTGAATTGGAGAAGTGCAATTTACAGATTTTCATTAGGTTTTGATGAGTAAGGAATTTATTTGAATTCAAACACATGCCATTAAGTTGTGGGAGTTAATGAGTGCTAGTTGAATTTAAATTCATTGCTTACCAATTGAAGAAGGCTTGCAATTAGTGAAGTGGTTTGAATTTTGAAATTGAAGTTGCTGCCTATTGTGGAATTCGGAATACATTTGTGGAAAGTAACATATTTATCCTTTGTTGTCATTATTTTCCGTGGAAGTGGAAGCCCACTTGTTATTATTATCCCTTATGTTGTTGCCGTGGAAGTAACTCATCTTTATTGTTGTTGTTACTTGTGTGTTGCCGTGGAGTGGCTTGTGGAAATTAAATTTGTTGCACAGTGTTGTTGTGACGTGTTGTAGAGAAGAGTATTACACGTGAGTTGCTATAACATAATTGTAAAGTTAAGTGGGTTTGTTTGTCTGTCTTTTTTTTGTAGTTGCTATTGTGTGGAGTTAAGGGAAGTGTAGTAGTGGAGTGTGTACCCTTGAGTCAAATTGTTTTGAGGATCAGTATACGGGAGTGTACAACTATGTCAAATGACAGTATGAATGGGGGAATTAGTGATGAAGCCAATAGTCAGGTTGGTGGAGGTCAGGGTCATAGTGTGGCAGGTAGGAGAACTTTGGAAGAATAACTCCAGGATCTTACTACTATAGTTGCTATACTGGCAACTAGAGTTGATAGAATGACATTACCACAACCACCAGTGGTAAACCAACCGACACCACCTCGAGTAACTCCACAAAATCCTCATCGAAATAGAGTAATGGGAGATGGGAATTTGAATAGAAGGATGGGTGAGGAGCATCTTCCAAACAGGGAAGAAAGGGATGATAATTTTGGGGCAAACCCAAATCAGAATAGGGATTTCAGGCCACCTTGGGGTTTGGAGTATGTAAAACTATAGATGCCATCCTATGATGGCAAGGGATCAGCAGATGAATAATTAGACTGGGAGGATAAGGTCGAAGGTCTCTTCGAATGTTATGAGATCGATGACAGTACCAGGGTCCGATTTGTTGCTGTTGAATTTGTAGGGTACGTTGTACTCTAGTAGAAGAATCTGATTATCAACAGGCGTCGGGATAGAGAGGCTGAGGTTCAGACCTGGAGGGACATGAAAAGATTAATGAGGAAAAGGTTCATTCCTGAACACTACAAATAAGAACTGTTTATGCGACTGCAAACATTGAGGTAGGGAGGCAAAACAGTGGATGATTATGTGCAGGAGTTTGAGACCCTTATGATTAGGTATGGGTCTGTTGAGCCTCCAAAGCAAACTATAGCACGTTTTGTCTCAGTTCTAAAATATGAAATAGCGTGTATTGTTGAACTGCAGTGCTATAATACACTTGATGAAGCTATTCAGTTGGCCTTAAAAGTAGAGAAACAAAGGAGGTCCAACTTCTTTAGGGCTCCGAGCAGTAGGCCCAGTATTGTTAATAGACCCATATCAGCTGACAGTCAATCAAGGGGAACAAAGGCGGTAGGTGAGGGAATAAAGGCAGTAGACACTACTACCCTAACAATTATGAGGGAAAATTTACCCATTGGGAAGGGTAAAGAGGTCGTGACCCCAGAAATGAGGCAGACTGTTCCCGGATCTACTAGTGGGAAAGTGTGCCAGATAAAATGCTTTAAATGCATGGGATTTGGGCATATGGCTGCATAGTGTCCAAATAAGAGGGTGATGACTGTAATGGAAGACATTGTGGAGGATGTTAGGGATGATCATGAATAGATTGAACCTATAGATCTACCAACAACGCTGCAAGAATATTATGATGATCAGACTGCAAACACGCCTGAGGAGCATACAGGAGGAAAATATCTATCCCTTAATGTGTTACGCTGGGCTTTATCTATATCTCCTGATACCAGTGATAATCAGAGGGAAAACATATTTCACACCTCTTGCAGAATCATAGGTAACCTTTGTGTACTCATCATCAATAGTGGTAGTTGCACAAATGTTATATTTGCTGCACTGGTAGACAAATTACAACTGTCTACTATCCCACATCCTAGTCCTTATCACTTACATTGGCTGGATAATAGAGGTAGTATACATGTTACCCTTAGGGCAAAGGTTCCTATGAATGTCGGGCAAAATTATCAAGATGAGATCCTGCGTGATATAGTCCCTATGCATGCATTCCATTTATTGTTGGGTCAGCCTTGGTTGTATGATCGACGAGTGATACATGATGGGTTTGAAAATACCTATATGTTCAGCATAGGCAAGTCACGCGTAGTTCTGTTACCGATGACTCCATCTGAGGTCTAGGAGTTTCAGAAACAGATCAGAAATCCATATACAACCACTGTTAGCTAGAAGAGCAGGACAATAGAGAAATTAGGGTTCAGTTCCACAACTAATCCTCTAGATTTGAGGACAAATCTTTCAGAAGCCCAAGGAGATGATGGGAAAATTTCTGACACCGTCAACCTTTTCAGAACCCAATTTGGATGATGATCCAATTTACTCATATTTTACCTTATGTCTTAATTTCTAATAAAAAATTGAGAATAATTTTACAGGTACAATGATAACTCTCCATGGGATGCCCATAAGTCCTACAACTCCTATTGGACACAGAACGTTTTTCAGGATGACAATCAAAAACCCGTTGCGATTGTCTTCTATTCCGAGGCATTGGATCATGAAGACTTATGTTATTTTGTATTATGTAATTTTTTTATGAACTATTTTGGTTGTATTTTGGTTTTGGGACACTTTTATTTCCTTGTAATTTTCATTTAGGGTTAGCCACCTTAAAAGTGGCAAACTTGTAATTTTGAGCACTTTTTAACCCTAGGAGTAGCAAGTATAAATACTTGCTTAAGAGAGGGTTTGAGGAGGCCATATTTTGCAGAATTGAGAGTTCATTTTCACGTGAGGATTAGGGTTTCCTAATTGTCATTAGACTCTTATCAATTCCAATCCCAAGAGTTGAAATTGTGGCGAGTGCAACACCTTGAAATTGTGAGTAGTATCAATTTCATTTTGTTGTGATTTCTTTTCTTCTCTAGTGTGTCATATCTAAGAGTGAATTGAGATAGTTTTTGGACAGATTTTCTTCTTATTATTTTTGAATTCTTGTGTTTAATTAAGATTCTTTGCATTTGAATTCGGTTCTTCCTTGAAGATTACTTCTTGAAACGTGATTATCACTAGTGGAAATGAGTTCTTAGAATTGAAGTTTTCTTTTGAATTTGTGGATTATTCACGTGGGATTATATGTGATTGGTGTGATGTTAGAAGAGATTATTATTGTGGTATCACAATTGCAACATTGAGTAGTTGGATTTCATTGCACCTTCACTAGGTTCACACCATTTTTTGCCCTTTTTGGAACCGGTTTTATTGTTGACTTGAGTTTGTTTTTCTTGAGTCTTTTAATTGTGCTTCCAAGTGGATTTAGGAACATCACCTAAATATACACCTCAAAAGACAAGAACAAATTTGGTTCAAAGGCAAGACAAATTACTTGAACCCTAATTGAGGAATGATGAATCAAATGATAAAATCAAGAAAATGAAATCCACAAAGATGTTAATCCTCAATTGAATCAATTAACCAACTTAATTCTGAGAGAAATCTAATCAATAATACACAAATCAAACCATGATCCTCCTTACAACAAAGAAACCTTACGCCATAAGAATAATTACAAATTGATGGAATTAACAAGTGCTAAAAACCAATCAATTATGCAATGAAGGTTTGATTACAAATGCAATAATAAATTTGACCAAGAAGACTTCAATCCAACCCTACATATGACTCACTAGAGATGAAAAGAAAACACAACAATAAGAAATTGATATGAATCACAATTTCCCCTTGTTGCACTTACCATAATTCCAATTCTTGGGATTGAAATTGATATGAGAAATTGAACTAAGAAGAACCCGAATTCCCTCATGTAAAGTGTATGTTCTAATATGAAAAGTTGGTCTTCTCAAACCCTACTTTAAGCAAGTATTTATACTTGCTGATGCACCTAAAACCAAGATTAAGCACATACAAAACCAATTTGAAAGACAATCAAACAATGTCAATCAAACTAGTCTTAATCTCATGAACAATGGCGTCAATTTCCAATGTTTATAACCAATTCTTCAAACGAAGATGTGATCAATCTTAAGTATTTAAATTTGATTTCTTTGATACCAAAATATGATGTGCTCAAAACTAATCTCAAGCACATGCAAATGAATCAAAGAAACAATCTCAACTCAAGCATATGAACCGGTTCAATTGGACTAGGAAATTGCGTGAACTCTAATGGAAATTTGATGAAATCCAAAGGTTCAAAGATGCAATCAACAATCCAACAAGGATAAACTTCACCAATTAACAATAAAAACAAGTGAAATCCATGCGAATTATACCAAGATGACAAGTTTCAATTATGTGATTCTCCTCTTTCTACAATGAAAATTCACGTCAATAATGATTCAATAAAATTGATGATGATAACCAATGCTAAAAAACATTCAATCTTATAACATGATAATTGATCACAATTGTAATAAAAAATCTGACCAAGAACATCCAAATCAACCCTAGATATGACTCACTAGTTATGAAAAGGAAACACAACAAAGAAGGAATTTATATTACTCACAATTTCCCTTTGTTGCACTCGCCACAATTTCAACTCTTGGAAATTGAAATTGATAAGATAAATTGGATCTAGGGAAACCTTAAGCCCTCTCATGAAAATGTGAAGATAATTATGAAAATTTTGGCCTCCTCAAACCTACTTTAAGCAAGTATTTATACTTGCTACCCCTAGGGTTAGAAAATGGTAAAAAATTATAAGTATGCCACTTTTAAGGTGGCCGGTCTTAAATGGAAATTACAATAAAAATGAAAGTGTCCCAAAAGAAAAAATACAACATAAAATAGTCCATAGAACAATTACAAAGTACAAAAATATCATAAGTCTTCATGAGCCAATGCTTTGGAATGGAAACAATTGCAGCGGGTCTTTGATTGTAAATCTGAAGATGTCCCATGTCCATCAACTAGCGTAAGACATATTGGCATCCCATAGAGAATTATTATTGTACCTATAAGATTATTTCTCAAATATTTATTAGAATAAAAGATATAAAGTAAAAATAGAAGCGATTTAGACCATTAGCCAAATCTAGCTCTGAAGGTATAGGCGGGGCCAGAAAATTTCTTATCACTTACTCCCTGTAGGGTTAGAAAATGCACAAAATTACCACTATGCCACTTTTAAGGTGGCTAGTCCTAAATGGAAATTACAATCAAAATGAAAGTGTCCCAAAAGAAAATACAACATTAAATAGTCCATATAAATGAGAAATATGTAAAAGAAATGAGTCTTCATGATGCCTGTCTTTAAGGTACTTCAAATTAAACCCTGATGAGAGTCCTGACTCGCTCAAGCATATAAGTGATTTAGTATCCTGTAGGACTGATAAGTGACTGGAATGCACTACAATTATAATGTAGAAATGAATAAAATAGATTAGCTTCCTCAAGATTAGGTTTCTCATGCAAGATTCTCAAAACTAAGTTATGGAGACCCTTAGCTCGGGCCTTAGTGATAGGTCTTGTAGGAGTCTGATTCCTATCATCTCCTCAAGCTTTTGGAAGATTTGCCCTCAAATCTGATAGGTCTTCATACATGTCGTCTGATAAGTATGGTGATAGATCTGAGACATTAAAGGTCGTTGATACTTGATAGAGCCATTTTATACTCAATCTTTATAGTATAAATTGTGTTAAATTATTATTGATTTTATAGAAATCATAAGGAAATGGTACTTTAATTCTATCATCGTGATAAATCAGGTTAAATGGAGTCAAGGATGCTAATTCAAGTATTTTAGAGAAGTCATCTACAACTTGGATCAAGACAAGGAATTACACCACCGGAGGAAGCACGGTTTGAGGCACGGCCAAGGTTCAAACCGTGTTACACACTGGACAAGAAGACGGAAATGTGGACTTTGAACAGAGAGAGACACGGCTTAGGGCACGGCCGTGGCGGAAGCCGTGGGAGAAACCGTGCTTGGAGCCGTGGTGGAAGCTAGACGTGCCAAGGAGAAGAAATTGTGGAACATCAACCAGAGGATGGCACGGCTTGAAATCTGGCCATGGGTTTAACCGCGATACACACTGGGCACGGATGAAGACTTATTGATTATGCACAGAATAAGGCACGGTTGGAAATCTAGCCGTGGGTGGAGCCGTCGTACACACTGGACACGGAAGATGATACATGAAATATAAACAGAGGATGGCACGGCTTGACCTACGGCCGTGTGTTAGGGTGTGCCAGGCGGACGAACATTTACTTCTCGAAATTTACTTGGAAAAGGAAAGATATTTTCGTATCTTGCTAGCAAAAGATCACATGCTATCTCCCTAACAATATAAATAGAACCAACCCTAGAGCGTTAGAAAAAACTTTGAATCTTTGAATCTTGGATCACCTTGGAGACAAGAAGGAAACACGGAGGCAGAGCAGGCAGCCGGAAACAGAGGCTTGTTATGTTTTTATTTTTATTTTTCGTTTTATTGATGAACATGAGTAGCTAAGCTACTTTTTTAGCCAAAGGGTCATAGATGTTTAATTCTCAACGAATTGTGAGGTCTAATTGACTTGTATTTATTCTATTCTTTGCTTTTGGGTATTCATATATCTTCTGATCGTTTTGTCATTATTATCTTTATTGATTGGTATGAATAGAGCTCTTCTACTCAATTAGCAAGTTAATATATTGTCAACTAGCACGTCAAATCCGTAATTGTTTGATTGTTCTAGTCTTAGTGACGCAATAACATGTTTGGTTATAAAAGAGATGATCGAATTCATGTTATGGAGGTGTATGATCATGTTTAAATAGGTTATCTTATAATCTACTGGCATGAATTGGTGGTCTCTCTAGATCTTAATGCTATTGATAGATTAAATCCTAAGCGCTTGTCTAGGGTTGTTTAATCAATAAGAGAAATAATTCAAAGCGCTTGTCTGAGGTTATCGAGGAAGTAAGGAGAGATAGGTTGTTAGAGCTTGTTAATAACCATAACCAGTTTATCTAGGAACAAGAATAGAGAACATTCGCATCGATGATCAATTCCTTGAATTAAACTATCTTGATTCCTTTGGCTAGGCTTTTATTAATATCCGATTTTGTTACGTTGCTTTACTTTATTTTGATTCACAAACAAACCCCCCCCATTTTTCTTTTCCCTTTTATTCTCCTTGAATAGAAATAAGTTTAACCAATCTCTGTGGATTCGACCCTACTCACCACTATATGCAAATCATATAATTGTCTAGGAGTAGGTTTTATTTTTGCTGGATTCGACACCCATCAAATTTTGGCGCCGCTGCCGGGGATTGGTGTCAAATTAATTTATATTCTTGTATGACTCGTTCTTCTCAGACAGGTGAACTAATTTATAATCCGGAGATTGAGAAGACTCTAAAGAGACTACGACAAGAAGCTAGATCATCCACTAGACAGAACTTAGCATCGGATTTTTCTGATTCATTCCTTGATTCCAAAAAAGAAGACGATATGGCAAATCCTGAGAGAACATTAAGGGAGTTAGCTGCACCGGATGTGAATCAACAACCACTTTGCATTCACTATCCCAAACTAGTTGTGGAATTCGAATTGAAATCTGGGTTGATACATCTGCTACCTACATTTCATGGTCTTGAGAATGAAGATCCTCACAAGCATTTGAAAGAGTTCCATATAGTGTGTTCTAGTATAAGGCCGCAAGGAATAACCGACGATCAAATCAAGCTACGCGCTTTTCCATTTTCTTTAAGTACTAACGCTAAAGATTGGTTGTTTTATTTGCCTCCAGGTTCTATAACCACATGGACTGATATGGTGAGACTCTTCTTGGAAAAATTCTTCCCCACATCCAGAGCCGCTGGTATAAGAAAAGAAATTTGTGGTATAAAACAAAGGGACACCGAGACTTTTCATGAGTATTGGGAGAGGTTCAAGCAACTGCGTGCAAGCTGCCCACAACATGGGATATCTGAACAACTCCTCATCCAATATCTTTACGAAGGCCTACTTCCGATGGAAAGAAAGACGATGGATGCTGCAAGTGGAGGCGCCATAGTAAACAAAACCCCTGGTCAAGCTAGGGAATTGATCTCCATTATGGCTGCTAATTCACAACAATTTGGGTATAGGCATGATACATCTTCAAGGAAGGTAAATGAGGTAAGTGTGTCTAACCTTGAACATCAAATTTCTAATCTAACCTCCCTTGTGCAGCAGCTAGCTCTTAGAAAAACACAGCAGGTGAAGGCTTGTGGAATTTGTGCTGCTCCTAGTCATCCGACCGACATGTGCCCCACATTGCAAGATGACAATCATGAACACGCCAATGCTGTAGGCGGATTTCCAGGACAACCGCAGAGGAAGTATGATCCCTATTCAAATACTTACAATCCCGGATGGAGGGATCATCCTAACTTCCGATATGGCAATAACCCACAACAATTCCAATAATTCCGGCCAAAGTCATCACACCAAGTACCCCAAGCTCCTTCCACTTCAGGTATGTCTCTTGAGGATATTGTTAAGTCTCTAGCTGTGAATACCAAAAAATTTCAGGAGGAAACAAAGCAAAGCATTCAAAACTTGGAGAATCAGGTAAGTCAACTTGCTTCAGCCATAAACAGGTTAGAAACGCAAGGTAAGTTACCTTCTCAAACTATTACAAACCCGAAGCAAAGCATTAATGCAATTACCTTGAGAAGTGGAACAAAATTGCAGGGATCAAATAAGAAAGGACATCCGTCTAATCTTGAGGAAGAGACCAAGAAAGAGATTTCGACTCCGAGCCAGCAGGGCGACCGGATTAGCAAGTCTCTAGTTAAGCCATCGAAGGTCACATTGATACCACCTCCTTTCCCCTCCAGATTAGCGAAATCCAAGAATGAAGCGGAAGAAAAAGAGATTCTGGAAACTTTTCACAAAGTCGAGGTAAATATTCCTTTGCTTGATGTAATTAAGAAAATGCCGCGCTATGCTAGATTTCTCAAAGACTTATGCACTAACAAAAGGAAGCTGAAAGGCAATGAAAAGATTAGTGTGAGTGAAAATGTTTCAGCTATTATTCAGAAGAAGCTTCCTCCTAAATGCGAGGATCCAGGTTTGTTTACTATTCCATGCAAAATAGGTAATCTTGGAATCGCTAAAGCTATGTGTGATCTAGGAGCTTCTATTAATGTCATGCCTTTGTCTGTTTATCAACGTTTAAATGTTGGTCCCTTGAAGGAAACGGGTGTCATTGTTCAACTTGCTGATAGGTCCAATGTTTATCCTGAGGGAGTTCTAGAGGATGTTTTAGTTCAAGTCAATGGGTTGGTTTTTCCTGCTGATTTTTATGTGCTTGACATGGACGATAATGATTTTCATACTTCATCACTGATATTATTAGGGCGACCATTCCTTAAGACTTCTAAAATGAAAATCGATGTAAATGATGGCACCCTCACTATGGAATTTGGTGGTGAAGTGATTAAATTTAACATTTATGATGCCATGAAACATCCTAACGATATTTCCACTGTTTTTGTTGCGGATGTTATTAACCCATCACCACAGGCACCCAAGCTGGAATCAAAATCCTTATCCGAACATCTAGCCAGGAATGTCTAGCTAAAGACGTTAAAGAAAGGCGCTTCATGGGAGGCAACCCATGTAAAAAAAAAAAAAGTCTTTTAGTTTTGTTTTGCTTTAGTTTTGGTTTTGTTTTAGTTTTTTTTTTTATTTTAGTGTAGTTTTTGAACTCTTTGGATCAGCTGCAACAAGGATACACATAATCAAATGACACTTTCCAGAAGCTTAAGGGGAGAACTCCAATACCAGGGAAGTACCAGTATTTCCTGTCTCTTATTCTCTAATACTCCTTGAGTTGTTAATTCCTTTTCAATTGTGCTAAATTAGGAACAGTGAGGACACTATTCAAGCTAAGTGTGGGGGAGAGGATAATAAAATATAGAGAATAGAGAACTAACTTATACTCTGAATGTTTGTCCTTAAGAAATTTTAAGCCAATTTTTTTCAAAATTATCATGAAATCTAAAAATTGTACTAAATGTTGTAATAAGCATCTACAAAATGTGAAATTGACTTGTTCAAATGTTTTACTCACCCACTGCTGTGATTAGAATACATAGTTAAAATTAAGTAGTGAAATCTTTAAGAAACAAATTTACCTTGTATTTAGTTTTAGAATTGGAAGTCTAAGAGTAAGTCGAGTCCCTAAGTGAAAAAATAAACAAGTTTACTTCTAGGTTATATTAGTTACTGTATACTCTTTGAAGTTGTTTGTAAAGAAATCATAACACTTAAAAAAAAAAAGAATCAAGCATAGCCATTACTCCAATGATTCAACTAATTGAGTTAAGAGTATTCAAACTTGAATGTTAGAGTGAGGAAGAGTCCGTAGGGGTATCTCAAAACCCGGTCACTTGAGTGATGAGCTCGGGATGTTGCCGACTCAATGAACTCACTATAACGATAAGGGCGAAAAAGGCAAAAGTTCATGAAAAGAAGCGGGCAAAAACCTGTCAAAATAGATGCTTGAATAAATCAAAAGAACATGAATGTGAACATTCATTGAATAAAACAAAGATATATAAAAGGGAGAATATCTAGCAAAGAGCTTATACCATATGCTTTTACTTTATACTGCAAGGATTATATGCTTGATAATATCCAATGAAGTTTAATTGGGTGTTTTTCCTTAGTGGATTAAGTATTTACTTTTGGAATAAAAATTCTTTTGCTAAACATGAGGATTAAAGTTTGTTTTGTTTAGATTAGCTATTGAATTTTGTCCATAGTAATTTGATCACAGGAAACCAGTTTGGTTGAAGTAGTAGCCGTTAAAATTATAAGTCATGAATTACAAATGAATAGATGCTTGAAATGATGAAAAGAAAGTTTGTATAATCTATGACAGATTTCTCAATTGATTTGATGCAATTGCTTGAGGACAAGCAAGAGTTTAAGTGTGGGGGAATTTGATAGAGCCATTTTATATTCAATCTTTATAGTATAAATTGTGTTAAATTATTATTGATTTTATAGAAATCATAAGGAAATGGTACTTTAATTCTATCATCGTGATAAATCAGGTTAAATGGAGTCAAGGATGCTAATTCAAGTATTTTAGAGAAGTCATCTACAACTTAGATCAAGACAAGGAATTACACCACCGGAGGAAGCACGGTTTGAGGCACGGCCAAGGTTCAAACCGTGTTACACACTGGACAAGAAGACGGAAATGTGGACTTTGAACAGAGAGAGACACGGCTTAGGGCACGGCCGTGGCGGAAGCCGTGGGAGAAGTCGTGCTTGGAGCCGTGGTGGAAGCTAGATGTGCCAAGGCGAAGAAATTGTGGAACATCAACCAGAGGATGGCACGGCTTGAAATCTGGCCGTGGGTTTAACCGCGATACACACTGGGCACGGATGAAGACTTGTTGATTATGCACAGAATAAGGCACGGTTGGAAATCTAGCCGTGGGTGGAGCCGTGGTAAACACTGGATACGGAAGATGATACATGAAATATGCACAGAGGATGGCACGGCTTGACCCACGGCCGTGTGTAAGGGCGTGCCAGGCGGACGAACATTTACTTCTCGAAATTTACTTAGAAAAGGAAAGATATTTTCATATCTTGCTAGCAAAAGATCACATGCTATCTCCCTAACAATATAAATAGAACCAACCCTAGAGGGTCAGAAAAAACTTTGAATCTTTGAATCTTGGATCACCTTGGAGACAAGAAGGAAATGCGGAGGCAGAGCAGGCAGCCGGAAACAGAGGCTTGTTATGTTTTTATTTTTATTTTTCGTTTTATTGATGAACATGAGTAGCTAAGCTACTTTTCTAGCCAAAGGGTCATAGATGTTTAATTCTCCACGAATTGTGAGGTCTAATTGACTTGTATTTATTCTATTTTTTGCTTTCGGGTATTCATATATCTTCTGATCGTTTTTTCATTATTATCTTTGTTGATTGGTATGAATAGAGCTCTTCTACTCAATTAGCAAGTCAATATATTGTCAACTGGCACGTCAAATCCGTAATTGTTTGATTGTTCTAGTCTTAGTGACGCAATAACATGTTTGGTTATAAAAGAGATGATCGAATTCATGTTATGGAGGTGTATGATCATGTTTAAATAGGTTATCTTATAATCTACTGGCATGAATTGGTGGTCTCTCTAGATCTTAATGCTATTGATAGATTAAATCCTAAGCGCTTGTCTAGGGTTGTTTAATCAATAAGAGAAATAATTCAAAGCGCTTGTCTGAGGTTATCGAGGAAGTAAGGAGAGATAGGTTGTTAGAGCTTGTTAATAACCATAACCAGTTTATCTAGGAACAAGAATAGAGAACATTTGCATCGATGATCAATTCCTTGAATTAAACTATCTTGATTCCTTTGGCTAGGCTTTTATTAATATCCGATTTTCTTACCTTGCTTTACTTTATTTTAATTTACAAACAAAAGCCCCCCATTTTTCTTTTCCCTTTTATTCTCCTTGAATAGAAATAAGTTTAACCAATCTCTGTGGATTCGACCCTACTCACCACTATATGCAAATCATATAATTTTCTAGGAGTAGGTTTTATTTTTGTTGGATTCGACACCCATCAATACTCCATACTCTCCTGGTAACTCTATCTGGTAGGCATTGTTGTTGATGCGTTTTAAAACCTTGAATGGTCTGTCTGACCTAGGAGACAGCTTCTGTGACTTCTTATGTGGAAACCTGTCCCTGCTAAGATTAATCCAGACTAAGTCACTTGGATTATAAAGATGAATTTTCCTATGTCTGTTTCCTTGGATTCTCTACTGTTCCTAGGTCTTCTGAAGGTGTTCAGTTGTTCTATCATGAATGTGCTAAATTTGTCTGGCTCGGTTAACTCCACTAAGACTCTCTTCCTTTATCATTGGTCCTACTATAAAATGCAATGGAATAGAAGGATTATAACCATAAACAACTTCAAAGGGAGACTTACTGGTTGAACTATAAGTAGACCTATTGTAAGCGAACTCAACAATAAGAAGACACAAGTCCTAATTAGTAAGATTCTTGCCAACTGTTGCTCTGAGTAGATTCCCAAGTGTGCGGTTGACAACTTTTGTTTGTCCGTCTGTCTGTAGATGGCAAGAGGTACTATACATAAGCTTAGTACCTAGTCTTTTCCATAATGTCTTCCAAAAGAAACTAAGAAACTTAGTGTCTCTGTGTTGACATTATGCTGTGTGGGACTCCATGTAATTTGATAATTTCCTGCACAAAAATGTTGGCAATAAAAAGGGCATCATCTGTTTTGTGACAAGGCATAAAATGTGACATTTTACTGAATCTGTCAACAACCACCATAATAGAGCCTTTTCCCCTTTGTGTTCTAGGTAATCCCAACACAAAATCCATACTGATATCAGTCCATGGTTTATCTGGTATAGGCAAAGGCATGTACTCACCTTGTGCACCTTTCTTCCCTTTAGCTCTCTTACAAATACCACACCTTTCTAATACCCTATGGACATCCTTTGTCATACCCTTCCAATAGAAATTCTCCCTTAATATGGCTAGGGTTCTCTTCTCACCAAATTGTCCTAACAATCTACCTGCATGTGCTTCCTTCACCAATAACTCCCTCACAGATCCAGACGGAATACATAGTTTTCTTGATTTATACAAAAACCCCTCAATCATGCAATAGCCATCATACATCTTGCCCCTATAACACCTCTCCATAACAGTCTTGAATTCATCATCACATATTTATTGTTCTTTCAATAATTCAAAACCCAGTAGTTTTAACTAAAGAGAATTGATAAGTACATACCGTCGTGATAAAGCGTTAGCAACAATATTCTGATTACCTTTTTGTACTTTATCACATAAGCAAAACCTTTAATGATGAGAAATTTTCTAGCACTACCCATGCCTTTAGAACCGGATTTGGCTAATAGTCCAAATCGCTTATATTTTTACTTTATGTCCTATATTCTAATAACTATTTGAGAAATAATCTTATAGGTACATTAATAATTCTCCATGGGATGCTAATATGTCCTACACTAGTTGATGGACATAGGACATTTTCAGATTTACAATCAAAGACCCGTTGCAATTGTTTCCATTCCGAAGCATTAGCTCATGAAGACTTATGATATTTTTGTACTTTGTAATTGTTCTATGGACTATTTTATGTTGTATTTTTCCTTTGGGACACTTTCATTTTATTGAAATTTCCATTTATGACTGGCCACCTTAAAAGTGGCAAACTTGTAATTTTTTACTATTTTCTAACCCTAGGAGTAGCAAGTATAAATACTTGCTTATAGTAGGGTTTGGGGAGGCCAAAATTTTCATATTTGAACATCACTTTTCGTGAGAGGGCTTAGGGTTTCCTAAATCCAATTTCTCTTATCAATTTCAATTTCCAAGAGTTGAAATTGTGGCGAGTGCAACAAAGGGTAATTGTGATTAGTATCAATTCCTTCTTTGTTGTATTTCCATTTCATCACTAGTGAGTCATATCTAGGTTTGATTTAGATTTTTTCCTAGTCATATTTTGATTGCATTCGTGATCAATTATTTTGTTAAAGATTGATTGTTTTTAGTACTTGATATCATCATCTTCTTACGTAACGCGAATTGGGAATTATAGTAAAAAGTTGGAGTCACGGTTTTGATCAATTCCTCTTGATTTGATTCTTGTGGATTTCACTTATAATTGTTGTTATATGGTGAAGATTACATATATGGATTGTACTTGCATCATTTGACCTTTGGGATTTTACCAAAATTCCACTAGGGTCACGCAATTTATTGATTCCATTAGACTGGTTTTGTATGTGAGTTGGGGTTTGTTTATTTAATTCATTTACATGTGCTTTGATGTGCCGAAATCCACTTAGAAGCACATTTAAAAAGACTCAAGAAAAAGCTAACTCAAATCAACAACAAATCGGCTCCAAAAGGGCAAGAATTCACGTGAACCCTAATGAAGATGCAAGGAAATCCAAATGTTCAATGTTGCAATTGTGAAACCTCAATGTTAATCTCTTTTAACAACACCCTAAACACATATAAACCCATGAAAATAATCCACAAATTCAAAAGAAAACTTCAATTCTAAGAACTCCTTTCCACAAGTGATAATCACGTTTTCTAGAGGAATTCTTCAAAGATGATTCGAATTCAATTGCAAAGGATATTAACCAAACACAAGAATTTGACAACAATTAGAAGCAAATCTGTCCAAGAACTATCTTAATTCACCCTTAGATATGACACACTAGAGAAGAAAAGAAATCACAACAAAATGAAATTGATACTACTCACAATTTCAAGGTGTTGCACTCGCCACAATTTCAACTCTTGGGATTGAAATTGATAAGAGTATAATGACAATTAGGAACCCTAATTATCATGTGAGTATGACCTCTCTATTATGTAAAATAAGCCTCCTCAAACCCTCTCTTAAGCAAGTATTTATACTTGCTACTATTAGGGTTAAAAAGTGCTCAAAATTGCAAGTTTGCCACTTTTAAGGTGGCTAACCCTAAATGAAAGTTACAAAGAAATAAAAGTGTCCTAAAACCAAAATATAACCAAAATAGTTCAATAAACAATTACAAGATACAAAATAACATAAGTCTTCATGATCCAATGCTTCGAAATAAAAAACAATCGCAGCGGGTCTTTGATTGTTATCCTGAAAATTGTTCTGTGTCCAACAGGAGTTGTAGGACATATGGCATCCCATGGAGAATTATTATTGTACCTGTAAGATTATTCTCAAATTTTTACTAGAAATAAAGAAATAAGGTAAAATATGAGCAATTTGGATCATCATCCAAATTGGGTTTTGAAATGGTTGATAGTGTCAGAATTTTTTCCCATCATCTCCTCGGGCTTCTGAAAGATTTGCCCTCAAATCTAGAGGATCATTTGTGGAACTGTACCCTAGTATCTCTGTTGTCCTGCTCTTCCGGCTAATAATGGTAGTGGGTGGATTTTTGATCTGTTTCTGAAACCCCTGGATCTCAGATGGAGTCATTGGTAATAGAACTATGTGTAATTCGCCCATGCTGAGCATGTAGGTATTTTCAAACCCATCATGTATCACCCGTCGATCATACAACCAGGCCGACCCAACAGTAAATGGGATGCATGCATAGGAACTATATCACAAAGGATCTCATCATGATAATTCTGCTTGACACTCACAGGAACCTTTGCCCTAAGGGTAACATGCATACTATCTCTATTATCTAGCCAATGCAAGTGATATGGACTGGGATGTGGGATAGTAGACAGTTGTAATTTGTCTACCAGTGTAGCAGATATAACATTCGTGCAACTACCACTATCGATGATGAGTACACAAAGGTTACCTCTGATTCTGCAAGCGGTATGAAAAATGTTCTCCCTCTGAATATCACTAGTATTGGGAGATATAGATAAAGCCCTGCATAACACATTAAGGGATAGATATTTTCCTCCTGTATGCTCCTCGGGCATGTTTGCAGTCTGATCATCATAATATTCCTGCAGTGCTGTTGGTAGATCTGTAGGTTCAATCTGTTCATGATCATCCTCAACATCCTCCCCAATGTTTTCCATTACAGTCATCACCCTCTTATTTGGACACTGTGTAGCCATATGCCCAAATCCCATGCATTTAAAGCATTTTATTTGGCGCGCTTTCCCACTAGTAGATTCCGGAACAGTCTGCCTCGTTTCTGAGGCCATGACCTCTTTACCCTTCCCAATGGGTAAATTTTCTCTCATAATGGTTGGGGTAGTAGTGTCCACTGCCTTTACTCCCTTACCTACCACCTTTGTTCCCCCAGATCGACTGTCGACTGATATGGGTCTATTAACAGTACTGGGCCTACTGCTCGGAGCCCTAAATAAGTTGGACCTCCTTTGTCTCTCTACTTTTAAGGTCAACTAAATAGCCTCATCAAGTGTAGTATAGCGTTGTAGTTCAACAATACATGCTATTTCATATTTTAGACCTGAGACAAAACGTGTTATAGTTTGTTCTTGAGGCTCAACAGACCCACACCTAATCATAAGGGTCTCAAATTCCTGCACATAATCATCTACTGTTTTGCCCCCCTGCTTCAAGGTTTGCAATCGCATAAACAGCTCCTATTTGTAGTGCTCAGGAATGAACCTTTTCCTTAACAATCTCTTCATGTCCCTCCAGGTCTGAACCTCAGCCTCTCCATCCCAATGCCTGTTGATGATCGGATTCTTCCACCAAAGTGCAGCATACCCTATAAATTCAACAGCAGCCAATTGGACCCTAGTACTGTTATCGATCTCATAACATTCGAAGAGACCTTCGACCTTGTCCTCCCAATCTAAGTATTCATCTGCTGATCCCTTGCCATCATAGGATGGCATCTGTAGTTTCACATACTCCAAACCCCGAGGTGGCTTGAAATCCTTATTCCAATTTTGGTTTACCCCAAAATTATCATCCCTTTCTTCCCTGTTTGGAAGATGTTCCTCACCTATCCTTCAATTCAAATTCCTATCTCCCACTACTCTATTTCGATGAGGGTTTTGTGGAGCTACTCGAGGTGGTGCCGGTTGTTTTACCACTGGTAGTTATCGTAATGTCATTCTATCAACTCTAGTTGCTAGTGTAGCAACTATAGTAGTAAGATCTTGGAGTTGTTCTTCTAAAGTTCTCCTACCTGCCACATTGTGACCCTAACCTCCACCAACTTGGCTATTGGCTTCATCACCAATTCCCCCATTCACATTGTCATTTGACATAGTTGTAGACTCCTGCATGCTGATCCTCAAAACAATTTGATTCAAGGGTACACACTCCACTACTTCACTTCCCTTAACTCCACACAATAGCAACTATAAAAGACAAACAAACAAACCCTCTTAACATTACAATTATAATATTGCAACTCACGTGTAATACTCTTCTCCACAACACGTCACAACAATACGGCGCAATATATTTAATTTCCAAAAGTCACTCCAGGGCAACACACAAGTAACAACAACAATGATGATGAGTTACTTCCACAACAACAACAAAATGGATAATAATAACAAGTAGACTTCCACTTCCACGGCAAATAATGATAACAAAGGACTAATAGGTGACTTTCCACAAATGAATTCTGAATTCCACAATAGGCAGCAACTTTAAATTTGAAATTCAAACCACTTCACTAATTGCAAGCCTTCTTCAATTGGCAAACAATGAATTCAAATTCAAATAGCAATCATTAACTCCCACAACTTAATTGCATGTGTTTGAATTCAAATAATTCCTTACTAATCAAAACTCAATGCATTCTGCAAATTGTACTCCACCAATTCAGAATTACATAATGGAAATCAAAACAACAAACTACACATCCTCCTCCACGCCACAACAAGCTACCGCAAGGATTTGGTAAGTTTTTGCAAGTTCCAAAAGTTGTTGAATTAAACAACACTTTATACTTCTGCCCTTCCACGAATTTTGTTGATCATAAAATGATACAACAACCTTCCCAATCCAACTCCAACAAACAGCAAATTAAATCCCAAGTCAAGGTAATTTCACAAGCTCTAAACCACAACAATCAACACAATTTGCGGTTTCACTAAATCGACCCTAATTGATGATTAACTCCACGAAATCAAATAAAACCAATTCCCTTCTCTCAACATGTTCTCTGATACCAAAAAGATGATGTGCCTAAATCCACTTAGAAGCACATTTAAAAGACTCAAGAAAAAACTAACTCAAATCAACAACAAATCGGCTCCAAAAGGGCAAGAATTCACGTGAACCCTAATGAAGATGCAAGGAAATCCAAATATTCAATGTTGCAATTGTGAAACCTCAATGTTAATCTCTTCTAAAAACACCCTAAACACATATAAACCCATGAAAATAATCCACAAATTCAAAAGAAAACTTCAATTCCAAGAACTCTTTTCCATAAGTAATAATAACGTTTTCAAGAGGAATTCTTCAAAGATGATTTGAATTCAATTGCAAAGGATATTAACTAAACACAAGAATACGACAACAATTAGAAGCAAATCTGTCCAAGAACTATCTCAATTCACCCATAGATATGACACATTAGAGAAGAAAAGAAATCACAACAAAATGAAATTGATACTACTCACAATTTCAAGGTGTTGCACTTGCCACAATTTCAACTCTTGGGATTGAAATTGATAAGAGTCTAATGAAAATTAGGAACCCTAATTCTCACATGAATATGGCCTCTCTATTCTGCAAAATAAGCCTCCTCAAACCCTCTCTTAAGCAAGTATTTATACTTGCTACTCCTAGGGTTAAAAAGTGCTCAAAATTACAAGTTTGCCACTTTTAAGGTAGCTAACCCTAAATGAAAGTTACAAGGAAATAAAAGTATCCCAAAACCAAAATAGTTCAATAAACAATTGCAAGATACAAAATAACATAAGTCTTCATGATCCAATGCCTCGGAATAGAAAACAATCGCAGCGGGTCTTTGATTGTTATCTTGAAAATTGTTCTATGCCAACAGGAGTTGTAGGACATATTGGCATCCCATGGAGATTATAATTGTACCTGTAAGATTATTCTCAAATTTTTATTAGAAATAAAGACATAAGGTAAAATATGAGCAATTTGGATCATCATCCAAATTGGGTTCTGAAATGGTTGATAGTGTCAGAATTTTTTCCCATCATGCTTGTACTTGGATTAGAGCATATCATCTTTTGGTATCAGAGCACAAGTTAAGAGAAGGGATTTAGTGTTAGTTGATTTCTTAATCTTCATGTTCAATTTGGGTTCTTCATATTATGATCCAAAATTGTGTGTTGAGAATTGAGGTGGCAAAATTGTCTTGATTGAGAAGTGAATTTGCTGCTTGTTGAAGTTGAATTGAAAGGCTTGTTGTAGCTTCTTGTGGTTGATCATTCTTGTGGAAGGGAAGAGGAGTAGAAGTGTGTTATTGATTCAAATTTTTGAATTTGAAAATTACCCCACCCATACCGTGATTGATTTGTTGTTTGAAGAAGCTTGTGGAGTGTGTTGTGTGATTTCTTGAGCAATTCGAAAGTGGAAGTGTGCAATTTTCCATATTTGCATTATGTGGGATAATAGGGAATTTATTTGAATTCAAACACATCTATTAAGTTGAGGAGTTAATGAGTGTTTGTTTGAATTTGAAAATTACTTCTTACCAAATGTGGAAGGGTTGCAATTAGTGAAGTGCTTTGATTTTCAAATTTAAATTGCTGCCTTTTTTTTTTGTAAAGTTACGGTTAGAAATTGTGTTGGAAGTGGAGTACATTTTTTTATTGTTGCCGTGGAAGTGGAGTACTTTTGTTGTTGTTGTCATGGAAGTGGAGTACTAGACCATGAGTGTGTTATTGTTGTTTGAAATTAAGTGTGTGTGTGGTGTTGTGTTTGTGTGTTAGTGAAGGGTATGTATGTGTGGTGTTATGTGTGTAGGTTGATTGAAGGAATTGCAACGTGGTGTCTTTGAGCTTGCCGTATGGAAGAGTCATTTCCTTGGCAGATTTCTTTAAGTGGCATGGAGGATTAGGAAATCATTTGAAATTCAAATACATCCCTTAAGTTTGAAGTAGTTATTAAGTGGTATTGATTACATTTCATTTGAATTTGAAATTGAATCTTACCATTTGTGGAAAGTGCATTAAGGATGTTCATTTGAATTTGTTGGTGTGAATTTGTGGAGTTGTTTGGAGTAAGGTGCTGCACATTAAGGCTAAAGTGTAAGGGTATACCGTGGTTAAGAAAGGAAATTAAGTTGTGAAGTTTGAAATTAAAATAAAAAAAAAAGCATTTAAAGTGTGAAAGTTGTTAAGTTTCATTACTTAAACACTTGATTAATTGAATTTAATTTCTTAACTACTTGGAAGTATTTATTTGTGCTTCAATTATTTTACTATACTTGAAGTGACAAGAAGTATTTGTTGCATTGGTAACTTGTTGCACTGTAGGTGTACAAGTGTGTGTGTTGTTATCCAAACGTGTGTTGAAGTGAAGGGAGTGTGCTACAATTATTTGAGATTACATTTGTACTTCAAATAAATCGCATCTACAAACATGTTAAATGACAGTGTGAATGGGTGCATTGGCAATGAAGCTAATAGCCAAGTGGGTGGCAGACCAGGTCGTCGAAATACAAGTGGAAGAACTCTAGATGAACAACTTCAGGACCTTACCACAATTGTTGCTACATTAGCAACAAGGATTGATAAGATGACATTGCCACCACCACTTGTGGTAAACCTTCAAGCACCACCTAGAGTAGCTCCTCAGAATGTTCAGAGAAAAGGGGCATTTGGAGGAAATTTGGGAGAAGAGAGAGATGATAATTTTGGAGTTAATCCAAACCTAGATAGGGAATTTAGACCGCCTCGAGGATTAGAGTATGTGAAGCCACAGATGCCTTCATTTGATGGTAGGGGTTTCGCCGATGATTACCTTGTTTGGGAAGACAAAGTTGAGGGTCCTTTCGAGTGTTATGAGATTGATGATGACTTGAGGGTACGTCTTGCAGCTGTAGAGTTCATAGGGTATGCCGCTTTGTGGTGGAAAAATATGGTGATCAATAGGAGAAGGGATGAAGAGACAGAAATACACACTTGGAGAGACATGAAAAGAGTTTTGAGGAAGAGGTTTATACCAGAACACTACAGGTCATACGAACCATGCCCACGTGTGACAAAACCCTATACTAATACATTTGGAATTGCAACCCAAGATGCTAAATAATCGAAGTGGAAACCGCGACCCGTTGCCTATAGATGAGGCAAGAACCTTGGTATATTCTGTTAACACCACAATCGGGATGAAAGACCGATTGATAAGTCGGATTTAAACACCATAGAAGAGATCCGATAAGTTCAAGAGAAGTTCTTTAGAGAACCAAGAGAGGAATACTCTCAAATTATGTTCATCAATGTTGTATGTAAGTTCTATGTTTTGTTTTCCAACCCTAGCAGCTATTAATGGGGTTTACAACTCGTAAGGAAAAAGCCTAAAATGACATAACATAATAAAGTTGAGGGAAAAATAACAAACAGGTAATGTACGTTGGGTATATACGTCGCGGCGTAGAAGGTGGCGTAGTAGCCGATGTAGGATGTATGCCGGGTATATACGCTGGCGGCGTAGTGGATGGTGTAGTCCCTCTGTTACACTCTAATTGCAACGCCGGTTCAAGGCCGGCAGCATTGACCTCCTATGCTTTGATCTCCTTGAATGACTTATACAAATGCAAGTTCATTCTCATGGTTGTTCCAATCTTTCTCGGTTTCTTGGATATCCTTTATCAGCTCGTTAAGTGCTTCCTTGAATCATTTCGCTTAAGTTCTTGTGATCGATCTAGGTGGCACTTCAAGAGGATCTACATTCCACCTTCTAGCTTGACTCCCATTATAGCTTTCATCATGCCCCTCCTCTTGAAAAGGATTTGTCCTCAAATCATCGCCTACATCAAAAGGACTCAGATTAGTAGCGTTGAAAGTAGCACTTACTTGATACTCACCTAGCAAATTTAACTTGTAGGCATTATCGTTGATGCGCTCAAGAATTTGAAATGGCCCATCACCCTTAGGAAGTAATTTAGATCGATGCTGTACAGGAGACCACTCTTTGCGCATGTGAACCCAAACCTAGTCTGCAAGTTTAAAGACAGCTTGTCGACAACCTTTGTTGGCTTGTTTCACATACTGTTCTATCCTCCGCTCAATGTTGACCCTTGCCTTCTCATGGAGCTGTTTAACAAATTCCGCTTTCTTTTGACCATCTAGATTAACATACTCAGAAATAGGAAGAGGTGATAAATCCAAAGGAGTTAGTGGATTAAAACCATATACAATTTCAAAAGGTGTAAACTTAGTAGCAGAATGCATTGTGTGATTATAAGCAAATTCAACATGAGGCAAACAATCCTCCTAACTTTTAATGTTCTTTTTAATGACAACCCTTAACAAAGTAGATAAAGTTCGATTTACTGCCTCAGTTTGACCATCAGTCTGTGGATGACAAGTAGTAGAGAACAATAACTTAGTTCCTAACTTAGCCCACAAGGTCTTCTAGAAGTAGCTCAAGAACTTAGCATCCCGATCCGATACGATTATTCTAGGCATACCATGCAATCTCACAACTTCCCCAAAGAACAAATTAGCAATATGGCAAGCATCATCTGTTTTGTAGCAAGGAATGAAAAGTGCCATCTTAGAAAACCTATCCACGACTACAAAAATAGAGTCTCTACCATACCTAGACTTGGGTAATCCTAACACAAAATCCATGGAAATGTCTACTCAAGGCTTATGAGGAATTGGAAGTGGGGTATAAAGTCCATGAGGTTGGACCCTAGATTTTGCTTGCTTACAAGTGACACATCGCTCACAAATCCTCTCAACGCCTCGTTTCATGTGAGGCCAATAAAAGTGTTCCTGCAAAACCCCTAAGGTTTTAGCTACTCCAAAATGCCCCATTAATCTTCCTCCATGAGACTCCCTCATTAATAACTCTCTCAAAGAACAATTGGGAATGCAAAGTTTATTCTCCCTAAACAAGAATCCCTCATGCTTATAAAAATTTCCATGAACACTCTTCTCACAGCGAACATACTCTTCACAAAATGCTCGATCAGCAGCATACAATTATTTAATATGCTCAAAACCAAGCAGTCTAGAACTAAGAGTAGAGATAAGAGCATACCTTCTAGAAAGTGCATCAGTAACAACATTTTCTTTACCTTGCTTGTAGTGGATGACATAGGGAAATGTTTCGATAAACTCCACCCAACGGGCATGCCTCTTGTTCAGATTATGTTGTCCCTTCAAATACTTCAAGGATTCATGATCAGTGTGGATCACAAACTCTTTTGGCTAAAGATAGTGTTGCCAAGTCTCCAAAGCTCGAACCAATGTATATAACTCCTTGTCATAAGTAGGGTAGTTCAAGGTTGCCCCACTTAGATTCTCACTAAAGAATGCAATTGGTCTCCTCTCTTGCATGAGAACTACTGCAATACCTATTTCTAAAGCATCACACTCAATCTCAAAAGTTTTAGAGAAACCAGGTAAAGCAAGTAGTAGTGCATGAGTCAACGTATTTTTAAGCGTCTGAAAGGCTTTTTCTTGTTGCTCTCCCCAACTGAACTCCACCTTCTTCTGGATTACTTCAGTAAGTGGTGCTGCAATGGTGCTGAAATCCTTCACAAACCTCCTATAAAAGCTCGCTAGTCCATGGAAACTCCGAACACTACTTATATTAGTTGGATTAGGCCATTCTTGGATTGCACGAATCTTCTCTTCATCAACCTGTATTCCCTGTGCACTAACAATAAAACCAAGAAACACAAGTTTGTCTTTGCAAAAAGTGCACTTTTTGAGGTGAGCATTTAATTGCTCTTTTCGAAGCACTTCCAAAACAACCCTCGAATGAATGATATGGTCTTCCAAACTTTTGCTGTAAATGAGGATATCATCAAAATAAACTACCACAAATTTGCCAATAAAAAGTCCTCAAAACATGGTTCATAAGTCTCATGAAAGTACTAAGTGTGTTAGTTAAACAGAAAGGCATTACTAACCACTAATATAATCCATATTTTTGTCTTAAATGCAGTTTTCCCTTCATCACCTTCTTTCATTATAATTTGGTGATATCCACTTTTCAAATCAATTTTGGAGAAGACACTAGACCCATGTAACTCATCTAACATATCATCTAAGCGAGGAATGGGATAATGATACTTTACCGTGATGTTGTGGATGGCTCGGCAATCAACACACATTCTCCATGACCCATCCTTCTTAGGCACCAAAATCACAGGCACTGCACATGGGCTCATGCTTTCTCTCACCTACCCCTTCTCCATTAAGTCATTAACCTGCCTTTGAAGTTCATTTGTCTCCTCTAGATTACTCCTATAAGTTAGCTTGTTTGGAATAGATGCTCGGGGTACAAGGTCAATCTAGTGCTCAATACCACGAAAGGTGGTAACCCTTTTGGAATCTCCTCAGGGAAGATTTCTTCAAAGTCCTGCACAATAGATAAAACCACACTAGGCAAAGAGTTAAGAAGTTCGTTAGTATTCGAACAAGTTTCTTTAAAAACCAAAAACAACATGGGTTGCTTCATCACTAACGCTCTCCTCACTACACTCACTCTTGCCACACAACTCTCCTTTTGCAAGGCTGCACTCTCCTTTTCACTCACCACCAAAGTTGATGCCCCCTCAACTGGGCCTCTCACACTCTTTCCAGCCTTCCTCTCTTTTTTCTTTTGGTATTGACTTTTGTGTTCCTTTTCTTTTCTATGTCTTTTACTCTCTTAATCTCCCTCTGTTTTTCACATACCTTATATTTTGCAAAAGATTATTGTAGCTACAACCGATCCTCATACACCTGTTTAGGTGTTAAGGGTTTAAGATTATAGCTTTTGCCATGGTGAACAAGTGTATACTTATTAGAAAAGCCATTGTGAACAACCTTCCTATCAAACTGCCATGGCCTCCCTAACAACACATGACAAGCCTGCATTGACACTACATCGCATAACACCTCATCCTCATACCTACCAATGCGAAAAGCAATTAAGGCTTGCTTACTCACCTTTGTCTCACCACTATCATTCAGCCACTGCAATTTATATGGGTTAGGGTGTTTAGTGGTCTTGAGCCCCAACCTCTCAATAATGAAAGTACTCACTACATTAGTGCAACTCCCCCCATCAATGATCAAACTGCAAAATATGGTCACCTAGATAACATCTAGTATGAAAGATATTCTCTCGTTGCACCTCCTCTTCCACCTTCACCTGCACATTCAAAGCTCGCTTAACTATTGCTACTAACTTCCCTGCAGCAAGCTCCTAATCATCACTAGCATCCTTCAATGGAGACATATCATCATCTTCACTATCCCCCTCAGTCTCATACTCACCATCATCACGCAGAATCATAACACGTCTACTCGGACATTGACTAGCAATATGACCTCTGCCTTGGTATTTTAAACATTTAATGTCATGATTTCTAGGAGTAGAAGAATCGGGTTTACCTTGATTACCAAGAGTAGACCCCCCTTGCTTCTGCTCTCCTTTTGGCTTGGTGGGTAAAGACTTTTCTTCCTTCCTCTAATGGTTAGTCTTCTAAGTAGAAGAACTAGCACCCCGTTGAAACCGTGCAGTACTACTACCTTTCCTCCTATGTTGGTTCTCAACCTTTATAGCCATGTGGACCATATCTTCCAGTTCCACATAATGCTGTAATTCTACCACATTTTGAATCTCTCCATTTAACCTAGCAAGGAACCTCGCCATGGTAGCTTCTCTATCCTCCTCAACATTTGCTCGAATCATAGTAACCTCCATATCCTTGAAATACACATCCACATGATCCACGCAAAAAGAGAGATATAAAATGAGCGTGAATAAATACCGGCAAGTGTACCGGATCGGATCAAGTAATATAGTGAGAGAAGAGTGTCGAACCACGAAGATTGATTAAGTAATAAACCTATATCAATTTCTACTATTATTTAGGCAATGATGTTTGATGAGAATTGAATGAATTATACTAAATGCTTAAAAAGAGAATTGTGTTTGAAAAATGATGAATTGATGGTGGGAAATAGAATCCACCCTAATTCCACTAATCATATTGCCTTCATGTTATAATAACTTATAGCTATATGGAATTTTCACAAGAAATTAACAAAACCTTAATCCTTTATCAAGTTTTAAAGCAATGTTACCCCAATTTAATTTAATAGCTCCCACTAATTAAAATTAAATAAGGATTCTAATTCACAACCATAAATTTCCCAATTATATGATTACCTAATATCTTTAAAATAATTTTTCCTAATCCCTTAGTGAAAAATTTAATAAAGATATTGCATGAAACACTTAGGTCAATTTCTAATAAAATTCAATAATGATGCTTCCACATGAATTATTAAATCTTACTTAGGAATTCCTGATAAAACCTAAATTTCTCTTTCGAGTCATTTACATTCCCATGCATTGATTTCAATTACAAAATACAATTCATAACATGACTTCTTATATGAAAATTCCGTATATCTATATTTCCTATAACATGAATACAATGATCATTTTAGTTTGAATTCTGGCTTCATCATGTTTCCCACAAGGATGATTAGAACATTATAGTATGAGTTGCATAAAAACAATTGAAATGAAGAGGTGCAATGGAATTCATATTGAACAACAAGAATAAACTAATAAACGGTAGAAAAGAAAATAAAGTAAATGAAACAATTATTATAATCTTCAAGAGTTTGTAGAACTTCAATCTTCCAAAATGACTCCTTGAATTCTTCAATTGAAAGCAAACTTCAGCAAAATGACATTCTTTCTTCAAACTAAACTTTGGAAAAATCTAAAGTTCCTAAGGGAATTCTAATGATTCAAAAGAAAGACAAATGATGCTAAAACAAAGAAGGGAAACAAAGGATGCTATAACAAAAGATGCTAAGCAAAAGGGATGCCTCCATGGTTCACACAAGGGGGCTATTTATAGATCCAAAGAGGAGGAGGATAAGCTTGATCTGATGAGGAGTTGAGTCAGCAAATTAATTAAGATACGATTTTTGAGAGATTTTCGCAATGGATATCCGGGGAGTAATGAAGGCCGGCGGCCCTGAATGTAGGCCGGATTTAAGGCTGGCGGCTTTACTGCTTTTTGAGGCCGGTTTAATATAGGCCGGCTCAAGGCCGGCCTAAGGCTGGCGGCCTTCCGTGCAATCCTCCGCTCGCTTCTTCAATTTTGTGAAAAACTCCTCCAATTAACTTGTAATTTACTTTTGGGTCCTCAAAACCTGAATTTTCACAATAAACACCATTAAATATCATTTCTTTATATTTTCTTTATAATATTGAAATAAATTTAATATAAGTCTAAAAGAAAATATAAGTATAATGTGATCTTATCAACATCCCTACACTTGAACTTTTGCTTGTCCTTAAGCAAAATAATTGGTTTAAACAAGAGAAATCCATCATTGAACTCCTGGTGCCCATTATTTTGACCATACTAAAATTTGTAACTAGTATATTAGTTGAAATTTAGTAGTTAATCTAAATACAACAGATT
>JBBMOL010000349.1:441763-476416 GCA_037954665.1 Laguncularia racemosa | reverse complement strand
TAGACTTTTCGAAAGATTCGGGTCAATAATTAGTAACATGGTTCTTAAGGAATAACAAAACGAAATAATCAAATCCATGTGTGAAACACTTCTAGAATTAAAGCTCGAAAATTCCTTTGACTGTTGCTGTTCTCCAAAATTCCAGGATGTGTTTTCTACCTTCTCTCCTCTTTCTCTCTCTTTAAAGACGACTATTTATACCTAGGATAGCTTCCTCTTTGGCGTGTCGAAGATATCCTTCAAATCTGGACGAAAGATTTAAAGATATCTTTCCTTCGATAGACACACGGTCATACTACACGGGCGTGTAGATAAACCGTGTATCTCTTTGAGTCAGTGAACTCTGGGCGTGTATATCCCACACGGCGGTTTGCAATAGTCGGTATATCTCTGTCTTCTTTGTTCTTCATACACGGTTGATTACAGGGGTGTGTATTCCAACCATGTACTGGTCTGTTCCTGAAAACTCTTCTTCCACGCTAATACACGGTTGGATACACGGGCATGTATCCAAACCGTGTAGTCTCCTGATTCCTTCACACGGCCGTTTGTAAAACCGTGTGACTTCCTTTAACTTCAAAGCATTCCCTTTTTACTTGCTTTTATCTCCAATTCGTCTTGAATTTAAATACTTTCATCAAATCATCCTTTTCCACACCTGAACATGAAATATAAATCAATTAAGCATCATAATCTTATATTTTCACGCCCAATTATCTCAAAAATTGACTTAATCATCTCCAATTATAAGAGTTAAAATAGATTTATCAAGGCATACCCCGAGAAGTTCAAGACCCCAGATTTCGAAAAGTATGATGGGACCGGCTGCCCCAAAATGCATACCAAGCTATATGCCCGGAAAATGAGCAAGTATGCTCAATACGACCAGCATTATGCTCCAGACATTCCAGGACAGCCTCACAGGCCTTGCATTGGTCTGGTATGCCCACCTGGATTTCAACATCGTCAACACCATAGGAGAAGCTAGCCCGGGTATTTTATGATCAATATAAGTTTAATATGGAAGTCGCCCCATCTATAATCGACTTGGGGAGTCTCCGGAAAAGACATGTTGAGCCATTCAAGGAGTATGACTCAGCGTTGGAGAGCCCAGGCACGCCAAGGTAGCAACCCCGATATCTGAAAAAGAATTGACATCCATATTTGTCAATACCCTAGACAAGACCTACTTTTCACATCTAGTAGGCCAGACCTCCTCCAGTTTTTGCAGAGGTAGTGGCCGCGGGCTGTAGGATTGAGAATGCCATCACCATTGGTAGACTCCAAACAATGGATCCTCCTAGGGTCACACAACGCAAAGGCCTTTAGGAGGAAACAGAGCTAAGGAGTCCACAGTCAGCAACGGTAAAATTCGGTAAGACAGAAAAAAGTCGGGACTCGTGTGACATTCCAGACACGAGTACCCCAGTCCAACAACCCTCTACGGGTCAAACTCAGGCCGCCAGGATCCCAAGGCAGTTCACTCCAATCCCTATACCGCTCAGTCAGGTCTTTTCTCGGTTGAGGGCAGACAACTTGATTAGTTTCGAGATCCCCAACGATCGGTACAAGCCTAAGAACTTTGACTCAAATCTCAAGTGTGACTACCACATGGGTCAGGAGGGGCATTCCACAGATAGGTGTTGGAGGCTCCGACACAAAATCCAAGATTTAATTGATGCAGGAATCATACAATTTGATTTCGTGAACGCCCCAACACCTAATGTCAACACCAACCCCTGCCCAATCACAGGCCCGCCATTAATATGATTACATTTGAGGAGTCGGTTCCCAAAGAAGCCCTGAAGATCGAGCTACAGAAGAAGCAATCCCGCCAAGCTTCAGAAGAGACTCCAAAAACACACATTAGAAGAGATGGTTAGCGGGAGACCCAACGGTTGGCACGTTGGGAGAATCACACGGAGATTTCAGTACTTGGTAAACTATTCTTATACCCGACTGAACAAGGGCTACCTAGCGGATGGGGACCATAATTTGAGAAGGAAGACAACCCGGAGAGGAAGAGGGGAGATTGTCAACACGATCAACTCTCATCAAAAGCCCAGGGTTATACAATGCTATGAGGGACAGTCAGCTATGGTACAAATCCCAAGAAAAAGATATGTATTCAACGTTCCCATACCGGCAGGGGATTACAAGGCTGCACTGTTCGACTATCGGGCCCTCGAAACAAGAGCGACCTCCTATAGTGGAGGCATTACGCGCTCTGGGAGATTATACGATCTAAAGTATAAAGGCCCGACTCAAGAGCCCACCGTGGAAAAAGTGGAAAAAAGAGGAAGAAGGACTTGCTGCATTCACGAAGATGGTTAAGGCCAGTGAATACAAAATCATGGACCAATTAAATAAAGTTCCAGCGCAGATATCGCTCATGGGCCTTCTCACAACATCCGAACCTCACAGGGAAGCACTCTTTAAAGTGCTGAAAAGATTCAGGTCCGGAAGGTATCGCTACAGACAAATTGGGTCACGTGGCGGACTCCATCTTCGCGATGGACCAAATATCCTTCTCTCCGGAAGAGCTAGGAGAAGAGGGAGACCAACATACCAAACCACTGTTCATAGTGGTCAGGTGCAACGACACCATTGTCTCCCGAGTACTTATCGATAATGGATCATCTCTCAACGTTTGCCCATTGGCGACACTCGACTTGTTGGGGGTCGTCCAAGCAACGTAAAACCTAGCTCCATGGTAGTTAAAGCCTTCGACGGGTCCAAAAGAGACATAGTAGGGGAGGTGGGCCCTACCGGTGGAAATCGGTCCACAAATATTCCACATCTCCTTCCAGGTCCTTGACATCCCAAGGTTTTTCAACCCTGCTTTTGGGACGACCCGGATACATTTGCGGAGGCCATCCCCCTAGTCCCACCAAAAGGTCAAATCATCGCAAAGGGGGCAATAGTCACGTACTGGGCGAGCAGGATTACGCCATAATAAGGAGACTGCCATCCTTACATTGGGAAGAGGGTTCAGAAGATTGGGTTTTATAGACTTCAATGAATGAACATGGTAAACCAGCAAGGAGGGCCATCATTTAAAAGAGGGGGAGCATGGGACTTTGGGACTAGGGTACTTTCCCTACGGCCGAAAAAAGAACCCAAAAAAAAAGGGTTTCAAAGGCAAAAAAGGGGAGAACTGACCGACACCCCAGATTGCTCCCACCTCCCAACAATTTTTCCGAAAGGCAAACACATTAAGAGCTTCGGATAAATGAAAAGGGACGACGCAAAGGGAAATCAACCCCCCGCACGTCCCAACCCACCTCCGGCTTTGAACAATTTGGGTTTTGTATCCTATGGGTAGGCTAAAAACCCTACCAAACCGAACACAGGGTATTTCGCGCGGGTAGAAGTAAAAACTTGAATTGTTTCCAACCTGCTGGGGGCTTTTTGTTGAAGGCAAAATTTTAGACCACGAAATAATACAAGAAAATTGGCTAAAACATGAACAAAGCAAAATTTCCCGATCGACAAGCTGGGAGACAGTAAATCTGGGAACCCATGGAAAAGCCCAAAACCTCAAAACGGGACCAATTTTTGATCCCCGAGCAAAAACAAAATTTAACCGAGCTATTAAGGGAAATATGCAAATGTGTTTGCCTGGCGTATGGGACATGCAGGGCTAACCAGTCAATAGTAGTTCAAGGCTTCCCAAAGGGAAAGATGTCAAACCTAAAAAAAAAAAACTGAGAAGATTTAGACCTGACACTTAGTGAAAACAAAGAAAAAATTAAAAAAACTCTAGAAGTAGGGTTATTGAAGTACCCGACTACCCAGATGGGTACAAATATAGTCCCTTCATGAAAAAGAACGGAAAAGTATGCATGCGTAGACTTTCGGGACTTAAACCCAACCACCCAAAGGAAAACTTCCCCCTACCTCATATTGACGTTCTAGTAACAACACTGCGGAAAACCATTTTTTCTCATTTAGGGAGGGTTTTCTCGGGATATAAAAATAAAAATGGCTGGGGAAATAAAAACCAAAAAACGCTTTCTCCAACAGGGGGGACTTTCGTTAGAAAGCACGCCCTTGGTTTAAAAAAACACGGGGCAAAAGTACAAGAGCCATGGTCGCCATATCACACATGAGCATCGAAGGTTGAAGTATAGTCGACGACAATACCCAAATCCAAAGAAGGAGAAAGCCATATAGATATCCTGAGGAAATTGTTTAAACGACTGAGAAAATTTTGCTAAAGTTAAACCTAAAAAATGTACTTTTGGGGGGTACAAGGGGGAAATTTGTTAGGGTTTGCTAAGTCAGGAAGGCTTAAAATCGACCTTGAAAAGGTAAAGTCCATATTAGAATTACCTCCCCACCCCTCCGTTAAAGAAGAAAAAAGCTTTTTGGGAAGATTAAATTACATAGCTCGTTTTATTCACAGCTCCCCCGACAAATCCGCCTTTTTCCGTCTGTTGAAAAGAACACCACAATGAAGGGGAACACGAATGCCGAAGAGGCATTCGAAACAACAAAGACTATTTTAAAAAAAACCCCCCCGGTCTTGATATCCGAAACAAGGAAACCCTTTATTCCTATACCTCACTATCTCCCTAAATCCAGGGGATGTGTGCTGGGCAGAAAGAGACAGGGGAAGAAGCGTTTCCTTTTTAAATTGACAAAAATTTTTACAGAGGGGGAAACAGAGATACCAGAGGTGGAGAAACGTGTTGTGCTTTAATCGGGTCATGCATTGACTAAGGAAATACACCCTTTAAAAAAAAACCTTTTGAATGCGACAAACATATCCCTTGAAAAACTTGGAAGAAACCCCCTTAAAGGAGAATCTCTAAGTGGCAAATGTCCACTGAGTTCGACACACATACTAAATAAAAACTCGAAAAAAGGGGTAAGCCTTACCGACCATTGGGTGAACACCCTTTTAGACAGATTCCCAAGAACTCGGGCCCAATTTCCGGAGAATATTTTACACTGGAAAATATCCCAGTAGAAGTTTTGGGGTAGAGCAAAAACCTGAAAGGGAAAATTGTTTTTTCGATGGAGCCGCCAACGTTTGGGTTTGGGGGGGTTGGGGCAGTATTGATCCCCCCCGGAGGCATGTTTCCCTGCAGCAACGAAACTTACAGGTTGTTAGAGTTTTTTAAATTTAACCATAAAAAATTTACTAAAAACAAGAAAAAAAAACCCCCATTTGATCGATGTTTAAATTTCCCAAAGAATTAAACCATCTTGTTTCCCTTTGGGTGGGTTTTTACAATTTCAATTTTCTTTTTTTTTTTACTTTATTTGTTAAAAAAACCCCCCCCCCCCCCCCTTTTTCCCTTTTTTCCCCTTTTTGTTCTCTTTAAAGAAATATCTTTACCAACCCCTTTTTGGATTCGCACCCACAAATTTTGGGCCGTTGCTGGGGATTGGTGTCAAATTTATTTTATTCTTGTATGACCGTTCTCTCAGACGGGTGAACTAACTTAAAATTTCCGGAGTTTGGAAAACTCAAAAGAGCGCGAAAGAACTAGATCATCCACTAGACCGAACTTAGTATGGGACTTGTCTGTTTCTAAAAAAAGGGACGACAAGGCAAATTGTGAGAACCAAAAGGGATTTGGCTGCACCGGATGTAATAACAACCATTTTTGTTTTCACTACCCCAAACAGCCGGGGAAATTCGAATTGAAATCGGGGGTTATACATCGCTACCTACATTTTCAGGTTTGGAAATGAAGATCCCAAAAGCATTTAAAAGAGTTCCTAATTGTTCTAGTATGAGCCGCAAGGAATAACGACGATAAAATAAGCTACGGCTTTTCCATTTTCTTTAAGTACTAAGCTAAGGATTGGTTGTTTTATTTGCCCCCAGGTTCTATAACCCCCAAGGGACTAAAAGGGGGAGACTCTTCTTGGACAAATTCTTCCCCCATCCAAGCCCGGGTTAAGAAGAAAATTTGTGGTTAAAACAAAGGAAAACCGAGACTTTTTCATGGTTTTGGGAAAGGGGTTCAAGCAACGTGTGAGCCTGCCCACAACATGGATATCCGAACAACTCTACCAATATCTTACGAAGGCCTACTTCTGAGGGAAAGAAAGATGATGGATGCTGAAGTGGAGGCCCATGTAAACAAAACCCCTGGTCAAGTAGGGGAAATTTACTCCATTTTGGTGCTAATTCACAACAATTTGGGTATAGGCACGATAAGTCTTCAAGGAAGGTAAATGAGGTAAGTGTGTTAAACCTTTAACACAAATTTCAATCTTACCTCCCTTGTGCAGCAGCTAGTTTCGGAAAAAACCCACAGGGGAAAGGGTTGTGGGAATTTGCGCTGCTCCCATCTCCGACCCCACATGTGGGCCCCACATGCAAGATGACAATCAAAAACACGCCAAAGCTATAGGGGGATTTCCAGGACAATCGCAAAGGAAGTATGACCCCCATTCAAATCTTACAATCCGGATGGAGGGATATCCTAACTTTCCGAATGGCAATAACCCACAAAGTTTCCAACAATTTCCAGCCTAACCATCAAAACCACGACCCCAAGCTCCTTCCACTTTAGGTATGCCCCCTTTAGGTATTTTTAAGTCTCTAGCTGTGAATCCAAACAATTTCAGGAGGAAACAAAGCAAAGCATTCAAAAATTGGAGCACAGGTAACCAATTCTTAGCGTCAAAAGGTTAGAAACTCAAAAGGGAAAATTACCTTCTCAAAATATTCCAAACCCAAAAAGCGTTAATGCAATTACCTTTAGAAGTGGAACAGAATTCAAAAACAAATAGAAAGGAAATCCACTAATCTTGAGGAAGAGACCAAGAAAGAGACTTCGCTCCGACCAACCCGGCGACCAATTTGCAAGTCCTAGTTTTGGCCATCGAAGGGCACATTTATACCACCTCCTTTCCCCTCCCGATTAGCGAAACCAAGAAGGAAGTGGGAAGAAAAAGAGATTCGGAAAACATTTCTAAAGTCGAGGGAAATATTCCTTTACTTGATGCAATTAAGCAAATACCGCCCCGCAAGCGATCCCAAGGGGCTGGCACTAACAAAAGGAAGCTGAAAGGCAATGAAAAGATTAGTGTGAGTGAAAATGTTTCCGCCTTATCAGAAGAAGCCCCCCCAAAAAAGCGAACCAGGTATGTTTACCCATCCCCTTGCAAAATAGGTAATCTTGGAATCACTAAAGCCATGTGTGATCAGGGGCTTCTAAACAATTCATGCATTGTTTTTATCAACGTTTTAAAAGTTTGGGCTTTTTAAGGAAACAGGTATTATTGTTCAACTTGCTGATAGCCAATGTTTTATCCTGAGGGAGTTTAGAGGATGTTTTAGTTCAAGTCAATGGGGGGGGTTTTTTTCCTGCTGATTTTTTTTGTGCTTGACAGACGATTGATTCTCATACTCCTCCTGGATTTTTTGGGGGAAACCCTTCCTTAAAAACTTCTAAAAAAAACGATTAAATGAGGCACCCTATTGGGAAATTTTATGTGAAGGATTTAAATTTAACATTTAATGCCATGAAACCTCCTAAAAATATCTCTCCCGTTTTTTTTACGGATGCTATTAACCCCCTCTTGTTTTTTTTGCGGGGTTATTAAACCCCTTTCCACAGGCCCCCAAGGCGGGAAACCCCAAATCCCTTATCCGAATATTTTTCTAGGAACGTCTACCCAAAAACTTAAAAAAAGGCGCTTTAGGAGGCAACCCATGTAAAAAAAAAAAAAAAAGTTTTGCATTAGTTTTGGTTTGTTTTAGTTTTGTTTTGTTTTAGTTTGTTTGTTTTTTTATGTATTTTGAACTCTTTGGATCGGCTCGCAAGGATCAATCATTAATGACACTTTCCAAAGCTTAAAGGGAGCACTCCAAACCAGGGAAGTCCAATATTTCCTTTCTCTTATTCTCTAATGTCCTTTTGTTGTTAATTCCTCTTCATTGTGTAAAATTGGAACATGAGGGCATGTATAAGCTAAGTGGGGGGGAAGGATAATTAAAAAAAAGAAAAAAACTAACTTATACTCTGAATGTTTGTCCTTAAGCAATTTAAAAACCCCAAATTTTTTTAAAATTATCATGAAATTAGAGATTGTACAAATGTTGTAATAAGCCTACAAAAATGAATTGACTTTTTCAAATGTTTACTCAGCCACTGTGGATTAGAATACTGGTTAAAATTAATAGCGAAATCTTTAAGAAAAAAATTTACCTTATATTTAGTTTAGAATTGGAAGTCTAAGGAGGTCCAGTCCCTTAAGGGGAAAAAAAAAACAATTTTTTCAGTTATTTAGCTCTATATACCTTTTAAAAAAAAAAAAATAAGCTAGCCCTTACCCCAATGATTCAAGAAAAATTGAGTTAAGATATTCAAACTTTAAAGTTTGCGTGAGGAAGAGTCCAGGGGTTCTAAAAAACCCGGTCACTTGAGTGATGAGCTCGGGTGTGCCGATCAATAACCCCTAAAACGAAAAGGGGGAAAAAAGGCGAAAAGTTTTTGAAAAAAAGGGGCAAAAACCCGCAAAACAGTCTTGAAAAAATCAAAAGAACTGAATGTAAACTTAATTTAAAAAAAACAAGACTAAAAAGGGAGAAAATCTATGGAAAAAGGTTGATACTATATGCTTTTACTTTATGTTGCAAGGGTTTTAAAATTTTGCTAATGTCCAATGAAGTTTATTTTGGGTGTTTTCCTTTTGGATTAAGATTTACTTTTGGGAAAAAAAAATTCTTTTGCTAAAAATAGGATTAAAAATTTGTTTTGTTTAGATTTGCTATTGAATTTTGTCCATAGTAATTTTTATCACAGGGAAACAAATTGGGTTGAAGGGTTTTGTAACATTAAATTACAAGCTGAATTACAAAAGAATAAGATGCTTGGGAAAGATAAAGAAAGTTTGATAATCAAAAAGACAGATTTCTCAATTGATTTGAGCCAAAAAGCTTGAGCAAAGCAAGGTTTTTAAAGGGGGGGGAATTTTTTAGCCATTTTATATCAATCTTTAATTAAAAAGTGTTAAATTATTTTTTATTTTTAGAAATATAAGGAAATGGACTTTAATTCCACACGTGATAAATCAGGTTTTAAAAGGGGCAAGGATCTAATTCAAGATTTTAGAAAGTCATTACAACTTGGATCAAGACAAGAAATTAAAACCCACGGGGAAGCACGGGTTTTAGACCCGGCCAATGTTTCAAACCCTGTTACCACGGGCAAGAAGGCAAAAATAGGATTTGAACAGAAGAGCAAGGCTTAAGGGCACGGCCTGGTTAAAAACCCGGGGGAGAAAACCGTGCTTTAACCGTGTTGGAAGCTAGACCAAGGGGAAGAAATGTGTAACATCAACCCAAAGAAGGCAAAAACTTGAAATCTACCGTGGGTGTAACCGTGGTAACACTGGGCCGGATAAGATTAAAAAATATTATAGATTAAGGCAAGGCTTGAAATCTGGCCTGGTGTAATCGTGGTTTACACTGGGTGCGGATGAAGACTTTAAGAATATGCCGAGGGTGGGACCCTTGATCCCCGCCGTGTGTTGAGGCGTGCCAGGCAGACGAAACTCACTTCTCGAAATCACTTGGGGAAAAAGGGAAAAATATTTTTGTATCTTGCTAGCAAAAGATCACATGCATCCTCTAATTTTATAAATAGAGCCAACCCTAAGGGTTTTGAAAAACTTTTTAATTTTTTTCTTGGGAAATTTTGGTCTTAAGAAGGAAAGTGGAGGCAGAGCAAACACCCCGGTTTTTATTTTCTACTTTTAAATTTTTGTTTTTTTATGAACATGATAGCTAAGCTCTTTTTAGCCAAAGGGGCATGATGTTTAATTCTCCACGAATTGTGAGGTTTAATTACTTTTATTTATTCTATTCTTTGCTTTCGGGTATTCATATATCTTCTGATCTTTTTTCATTAATCTTTGTTATTGGTTTGAATAGAGCCCCTTTTTACTCAATTAGAAGTTTAAAATATTGTCAACTAGCCGTCAAATCCGTAATTGTTTGTTGTTCTAGGGCTTAGGGCGCAATAACATGTTTGGTTATAAAAGAGTGATCGAATTCATTTAGGGGGGGTGTGATTATGTTTAAAAAGTTATCTTTTAATTACGGCATGAATTGGGAGTCTCTCTAGATCTTAAAGCTATTAAGATTAAATCCTAACGCTTGTCTAAGGGTTGTTTTTTAAACAATAAGAGAAATAATTTTAAAGGGGGCCCTTTTCCAGGTTATCGAGGAAGTAAGGAAGATAGGTTTTAGAGCCCCGTTAATAACCATAACCAATTTATCTAGAACAGAATAGAGAAATTTGCTCGATGATCAATTCCTGAATTAAACCATTCTTTATTCCTTTGGCAGGCTTTTACCAATATCTGATTTTCTTACCTTGTTTTATTTATTTGATTCACAAACAAAACCCCCCCCCCTTTTCCTTTTTTTATTGTTCTCTTTGAAAAATATCTTTTAAACCAATCCCTGTGGTTCGACCCACTCACCATATAGCAAATCATATAATTTCCTAGGGGTAGGTTTTTTTTTTTGTTGGATTCGAACCCATCACATACACCCGAGAACTCAGAATAGTTCCAGATCCCTCCAACTAGCATCTAATCCAGATAACAGGAGGGGGCCGAATTCAAACCCTAAAAAGCATCAAAAGCGGCCCCCACTTTTAACAATTGAAAAATACAGATGACAAACCCTGGTATCACGACTTTAAGACCTTTTCCAAGAAAGGGAATACCCCAAAAGGCTGGCAAGAATTCCAAAGAACACTCAGAAGGTTAGCAAGCTATTTCCTATTAAGTGGGTCTATTCTCTACAAAAGATCATCCGATACTACCCTATTGAGATGTGTGGACAAAGATGAAGCACGCGAACTGATGAAAGAAGTACATGAAGGAGTATGTGGACCTCATATGAATGGCAACATGTTAGCCCGAAAAATCATGAGGGTAGGATATTATTGGTTGACCATGGAATCAGATTGCATAAAATATGTCAAACACTGTGATGGGTGTCGAATCCAAGAAAAATAAAAACCTACTCCTAGACAATTATATGATTTGCATATAGTGGTGAGTAGGGTCGAATCCACAGAGATTGGTTAAACTTATTTCTATTCAAGGAGAATAAAAGGGAAAAGAAAAATGGGGGGGTTTTGTTTGTGAATCAAAACAAAGTAAAACAAGGTAAGAAAATCGGATATTAATAAAAGCCTAGCCAAAGGAATCAAGATAGTTTAATTCTAGGAATTGATCATCGATGCAAATGTTTTCTATTCTTATTCCTAGATAAACTGGTTAATGTTTATTAACAAGCTCTAACAACCTATCTCTCCTTACTTCTCGATAACCTCAGACAAGCGCTTTGAATTATTTCTCTTATTGATTAAACAACCCTAGACAAGCGCTTAGGATTTAATCTATCAATAGCATTAAGATCTAGAGAGACCACCAATTCATGCCAGTAGATTATAAGATAACCTATTTAAACATGATCACACACCTCCATAACATGAATTCGATCATCTCTTTTAAAAACCAAAACATGTTATTGCGTCACTAAGACTAGAACAATAAAAAAAATTACGGATTTGATGTGCTAGTTGACAATATATTAACTTGCTAATTGAGTAGAAGAGCTCTATTCATACCAATCAACAAAGATAATAATGACAAACGATCAGAAGATATATGAATACCCGAAAACAAAGAATAGATTAAATACAAGTCAATTAGACCTCACAATTCATGGAGAATTAAACAATCTATAATCCTTTGGCTAGAAAAGTAGCTTAGCTACTCATGTTCATCAATAAAACGAAAAATAAAAATAAAAACATAACAAGCCTCTGTTTCCGGCTGCCTGCTTTTCCTCCCCCTTTTCCTTCTTTCCCCAAAGGGTATTCTAGATTTAAAGATTCCTCTAACCCCGGGGGTTGGTCTATTTAATTATTAAGGATAACAGTATCTTTTGTACAAGATCAAAATGTCTTTTTTTTCCCAAAAATTTTCGAAAGTGAAATTCGTCTGCCGGGCACGCCCTACCACAGGGCCTGGGTCAAGCCGTCCATCCTCTGTGCTTTTTTCACGTACATCTTCCGTGCCCAAAAGTGTACCACACCCCACCCACGGCAGATTTAAACCGGCCATTGTGCAAATCAACAAGTCTCATCCAGCCCAGTATTACCAGGGTTACCTCACGGCCAGATTTCAAGCCGTGCCATCCTCTGGTTATTTTCCACAATTTTTTCTCCTTGGCACTCTACTTCCACCCCCCAAACAGGGTTTTCTTCTCCAGGGCTTCCCCACAGCCGTCCCATAACCCCGTTCTCCTCGTTCAAAGTCCCTTTCCGCCTTCTTGTCCGTGGTAACACTTTTTGAACCTTGGTCGTGCTTCCTCCTGGTGTAATTCCTTGTCTTGATCCAAGTTGTAGATGACTTCTCAAAAATACTTGAATTAGCTCCTTGACTCCTTTTAAACCTGATTTACACGATGATAAATTAAAGTACCATTTCCTTATGTTTTTCTTAAAACAATAATAATTTAACATAATTTATAAAAAGATGAGTAAAAATGGCTCTAAAAATTCCCCCACACTTAAACTCTTCCTTGTCCTCAAGCAATTGCATAAAACAATTGAGAAATCTGTCAAAAATTATAAAAGGGCTTTTTTTTTCATCATTCCAAGCATCTATTCATTTGAAATTTCATACTTTAAATTTTTAAAGTCTACTACTTCAACCCAATTTGGTTTCCTATGATCAAAATTTCTATGGACAAAATTTAATGCTAATCTAAACAAAACAAACTTTATTCCCATTTTTGCAAAAGAATTTTATTCCAAAAAATAAAAACTTAATCCACAAGGAAAAACACCCAATTTAAAATTCATTGGATATTTGCAAACATATAATCCTTCAGTATAAATAAAAGCATATGGTATAAAACTCTTTTTGCAGTAATTTTTCCCTTTTATACGTCTTGTTTATTCAATGAATTTTACATTCATGTTCTTTTGATCTATTCAAGCATCTATTTTAATGGGGTTTTTGCCAGCTTCTTTTTGAAATTTTCGCCTTTTCTCCCTTTTCGTTATAGTGAGCAGGTGGGGACATCCCGAGCTCACACTCAAGTGACCGGGTTTTTAGATACCCCCAGGGGCCTTCCCCACTCTAACATTCAAGTTTGAATACTCTTAACTCAATTCTTGAATCATTGGAGTAATGGCTATCTTGATTTTTTTTATTTTTTTTTTATTTCAAGAGTATATAGTAGCTAATATATCCTAGAAGTAAACTTGTTTTTTTCAGTTAAGGACTCGCTTATCTTAACTTCCAATTCTAAAGCTAGATACAAGGTAAATTTTGTTTTCTTAAAAATTTCACTACTTAATTTTAACCAAGTATTCTAATCACAGCAGTGGGGGATAAACATTTGAACAAGTCAATTTCACATTTGTAGATGCTTATTACAACATTTAGTACAATCTCTAGATTTCATGATAATTTTGAAAAAAATTGGTTAAAATTTTTTAAGGGCAAAAATTTTAAAGTATGAACAATTCTTTTATTCTCTATATTTTATTATCCTCTCCCCCACACTTAGCTTGAAAAGTGTCCTCACTGTTTCCCAATTTTGCACAATTTAAAAGGGAAATTAACAACTCAAGGAACATTAGAGATAAAAGAGGGAAAAACTGGTACTTCCCTAGTATTGGAGTTCTCCCTTTAAGCTCTGGGAAAATGTCATCTGATTATGTGTATCCTTGCAGCAGCTGATCCAAAGAGTTCAAAAATACACTAAAAACAAAAAAAAACCCAAAACTAAAGCAAAACAAAAAATAAAAATTTAATTTTTTTTTTTTTTGACATGGGGTTGCCTCCCAGAAGCGCCTTTCTTTTAAATCTTTTGGGTAGACCTCCTGGCTAGATGTTCGGGTAAGGATTTTGATTTCCCAAACCTTTGGGGCCTGTGGGGATGGTTAATAACATCCGCAACAAAAACAGGAGAGATACTTAGGGGGTTTCATGGGATCATAAATATGAAATTTAATCACTTCACCATCAAACTCCATAGTAAGGGTTGCCATCATTTACATCGATTTTCATTTTAGAAGTCTTAAGGAATGGTCACCCTAATAATATCAATGATGAAGTATGAGAATCACTATCGTCCATGTCAAGCACATAAAAATCAACAGGAAAAACCAACCATTGACTTGAACTAAAACATCCTCTAGAACTCCCTCAGGATAAACATTGGACCTGTCGGCAGTTGAACAATAACACTCGTTTCCTCAAAGGACCAAATTTAAACATTGATAAACAGATAAAGGCATGACATTGATAGAAGCTCTAGATCACAACATGGCTTTAGCAATTCCAAGTTTTACCTATTTTGAAGGAATGGTAAACATACATGGATCCTTACATTTAGGGGGGAGCTTCTTCTGAATAATGGCGGAAACATTTTCACTCACACTAATCTTTTCATTTCCTTTCAGCTTCCTTTTGTTAGTGCATAAGTCTTTGAGAAATCTAGCATAGCGCGGGTATTTGCTTAATTGCATCAAGCAAAGGAATATTTACCTCGACTTTGCGAAAAGTTTCCAGAATCTCTTTTTCTTCCGCTTCATTCTTGGATTTCGCCAATCTAGAGGGGAAAGGAGGTGGTATCAATATGACCTTTGATGGGCTCAACTGGAGGCCTTCTAATCTGGTTGTCCTGCTGGCTCGGAGTCGAAATCTCTTTCTTGGTCTCTTCCTCAAGATTAGAGGATGTCCTTTCTTATTTGATCCCTTGCAATTCTGTTCCACTTCTCAAGGTAATTGCATTAAAGCTTTGCTTGGGTTTGGAATAGTTTGAGAAGGTAACTTACCTTGAGTTTCTAACCTATTGACAGCAGAAAGCAAAGTTGGCTTACCTGATTCTCCAAGTTTTGAATGCTTTGCTTTGTGTCCTCCTGAAATTGTTTGGTATTAACAGCGAGAGACTTAACAATGTCCTCAAGAGACTTACCTGAGGTAGAAGGAGCTTGGGGTACTTGGGTGTGGTGGCTTAGGCTGGAATTGTTGTGGGTTATTGCCATTATTGGAATTTTAGGATGATCCCTCCATCCAGGATTATAAGTATTCGAGTAGGGGTCATACTTCCTTTGCGGTTGTCCTGGAAATCCGCCTACAGCATTGGCATGTTCATGGTTGTCATCTTGCAATGTGGGGCACATGTCGGTCGGATGATTAAGAGCAGCCAAATTCCACAAGCCTTCACCTGCTGTGTTTTTCCAAGAGCTAGCTGCTGCACAAGGGAGGTTAGATTAGAAATTTGATGTTCAAGGTTTAGACACACTTACCTCATTTACCTTCCTTGAAGATGTATCATGCCTATGCCAAATTGTTGCGAATTGGTAGCCATAATGGAGATCAATTCCCTAGCTTGACCAGGGGTTTTGTTTACTATGGCGCCTCCACTTGCAGCATCCATCATCTTTCTTTCCATCGGAAATAGGCTTCGTAGAGATATTGGATGAAGAGTTGTTCAGATATCCCATGTTGTGGGCAGCTTGCACACAGTTGCTTGAACCTCTCCAATACTCATGAAGAGTCTCGATGTCCCTCTGTTTGATACCACAAATTTCTCTTCTTATACCAGCGGCTCTGGATGCGGGGAAGAATTTGTCCAAGAAGAGTCTGACCATATCTGTCCAAGTAGTTATCGAACCTGGAGGCAAATAAAAACAACCAATCTTTAGCTTTAGTACTTAAAGAAAATGGAAAAGCACGTAGCTTGATTTGATCGTCGATTATTCCTTGCGGCCTCATACTAGAACACACTATATGAAACTCTTTCAAATGCTTGTGAGGATCTTCATTCTCAAGACCATGAAATGTAGGTAGCAGATGGTATCAACCCAGATTTCAATTCGAATTCCACAGCTAGTTTGGGATAGTGAATACAAAGTGGTTGTTGATTCACATCCGGTGCAGCCAACTCTCGCAATGTTCTTTCGAGATTTGCCATATCGTCTTCTCTTTCTAAATCAAGGGTTGAATCAGACAAATCCGACGCTAAGTTCAGTCCAGTGGATGATCTAGCTTTTGTCGCAGCCATTTAGAGTTTTCAATCTCGGATTATAAGTTAGTTCACTGTCTGAGAAGAACGAGTCATACAAGAATAGAAAATAATTTGACACCAATCCCCGGCAACGGCGCCAAAATTTGATAGGTGTCGAATCCAACAAAAATAAAACTACTCCTAGACAATTATATGATTTGCATAGAGTGGTGAGTAGGGTCGAATCTACAGAGATTGGTTAAACTTATTTCTATTCAAGGAGAATAAAAGGGAAAAGAAAAATGGGGGGGTTTTGTTTGTGAATCAAAAAAAAGTAAAACAAGGTAAAGAAAATCGGATATTAATAAAAGCCTAGCCAAAGGAATCAAGATAGTTTAATTCTAGGAATTGATCATTGATGCAAATGTTTTCTATTCTTATTCCTAGATAAATTGGTTATGTTATTAACAAGCTTAACAACCTATCTCTCCTTACTTCACTCGATAACCTCAGACAAGCGCTTTGAATTATTTCTCTTATTGATTAAACAACCTAGAAAAGCGCTTAGGATTTAATCTATCAACAGTATTAAGATCTAGAGAGACACCAATTCATGCCAGTAGATTGTAAGATAACCTATTTAAACATGATCACACACCTCCATAACATGAATTCGATCATCTCTTTTATAACCAAAAATGTTATTGCGTCACTAAGGACTAGAACAATAAAACAATAGGATTTGACGTGTAGTTGATAATATATTAACTTGCTAATTGGTAGAAGAGCTCTATTATACCATCAACAAAGAAAATAATGACAAAATGATCAGAAGATATATGATCCCGAAAACAAAATAGATTAAATAAAAGTCAATTAGACCTCACAATTCATGGAGAATTAAACATCTATAATCCTTTGGCTAGAAAAGTAGCTTAGCTACTCAGTTCATCAATAAAACGAAAAATAAAAATAAAACATAAAACCCTTGTTTCCGGCGCCTGCTTGCTCCTCCTTTCCTTTTTGTCCCCAAGGTGATTCCAGATTCAAGGATTGCTCTAACCCTCTGGGGTTTGGCTCTATTTATATTATTAGAGGGTAGCATGTGATCTTTTGCGAGCAAGATACGAAAATGTCTTTCCTTTTCCAAGTAGATTTTGAGAAGTGAAGATTGTTGCTGGACACCTTACCACACGACGTGGGTAAGCCGTGCACCCTCTGTGCATATTTCACGTATCATCTTCCGTGTCCAATGTGTACCACGGCTCACCAGGTAGATTTCCAACCGTCCCATCTTCTGTGCCATAATCAACAAGTCTTCTCCTTTACCCAGTATGTCCCACAGTTACCCCACGGCAGATTTCAAGCCGTGCCACCCTTGGTTGATTTTCCCACAATTTTTCTGTTGGCACGTCTAGTTTCCCACCACGGTCCAAACACGGTTTCTTCTCCCCGGCTTCCACCACGGCCGTGTCATAACCCGTGTCTCTTGTGTTCAAAAGTCCCATTTCCGTTCTTGTCCAGTGTGTAACACGGTTTAAACCCTTTGGGTCGTCCCTTTCAAACCGTGCTTCCCCCGGTGGTGTTTTTCCCTTGTCTTGATCCAATTTTGTAGATGACTTCTCTAAATACTTGAATTAGCATCTTGACTCCATTTAACCTGATTTATCACGATGATAGAATTAAAGTACCTTTTCCCTTATGATTTCTATAAAAATCAATTAATTAACACAATTTTACTATAAAGATTGAGTATAAAATGGCTTATCCACTGTTCATCTGTGTCAAGTTACGCAAACGGATAATGCTTGCCCAACGAGCTACACTTGTTACCCGCACCAGGGCCCATTCCCCGTGTGTTGAATGGGACATAATAGGCCCTATCAATGCAGATCAACGGCCATAGATTTATACTGGTAGTGATTAAATTACTTCACCAAGTGGGTAGAAGTTTCATATAACTAATGTCACAAAGGGGTAATAGTCCGCTTCTTAAAAAGGGACATAATAGCCTGATTGGGTTCCTGAGTCTATCATACGACAACGGTACCATCTTAACATAAATCGATGCAGGTTTATGTAACAATTCCCCATAAAACATATAATTCAACTCCTACCCCCTCAAATGAAGGGGCAGTAGAAGCGCTAATAAAAATATCAAAAGATCATCGAGAAATGGCAACAACTTACAAAGATTAGCACGAAATATTGCCGCTTGCTCTCATGGTTATAGGACTTCAATAAAAACATCCACAGGAGCCAGCCCTTACTCATTGGTATATGGTACAAGAAGCATGCTACCAGTTGAAGTTGAGATACCATCATTCGAATCCCGGCAGAAATCGTTAGCCAAAACAGATTGGGTAAAGAAGAGGTTTTCAGCTGAATTGATTGATGAAAGAAGACTTACCCCACTTTGTCATGGCCAGTGTTACTAACAAAGAATAGCTGAGCATTTAACAGAAGATGAGACCTCGGTACTTTAAAGAGGGGGATCTAAAACTAAGGAAGGTTCTCCGAAGCCCAAGACTCCAGAGGGAAATTTACCCTAAACTATGAAGGCCTTATGTGGTGAAAAAAGGGTTTTATCAGAGGGTGCTCTGATATTAATGAACTGGATGGTCAGAATTGAGAGACCCTTAAACAGATGTTGTAAAGATGTATTATCCTTTGGCAAGGAATTGAAATTTTGCCATGTTTATGAAAGCTAATGTTCGATATAAATTTGTGGTCAAGTTATTGCTTTTTCAAGTAAAGTTAATATTCCCGAAAAGGTCAATAAATTCAAATCAATTCATCACGCAAATATTCCTAAAACATTATCCCATATCACCAATGAAAGATAAATGCTGAAATGATAATGAATTTAATATAGTTTGTGATATAATCCTATTATTTTTGAAATTAGAACTAAGCGCCCTCATTAGGATAAATTACTGTCAAAGGAGCTCGAATTAAAGAAAGGGGGGCACATCAAAATTTTCGCCCCCTGGCAAGATAAGAAGAAATGAAGAGAGCAACCCGCACGAAGGTTCGGTTGTTTGTTTGCTATCCCGATAAAACTGGCAAGCATATTAAAATAAATAACTCTATCATATTTATCACATCATTTAGTTCAGGCTGTAGAAAAATATTCAAAAGCACAAATGAGTCAGCCCCTAGTTGGGCACTTGTTTAAACTTCTCTTAATAGGGTAGTTAACCAAAAAAGGGCACTTCCCCATGTCTTTTCTAAGGTCAGCCTATAAAGGACCCCTTTTGAGATATCGTTTTTATCTTAGGTTAGTCAGCCCCTAGGGGGCACTTTCCCCAAAACTTTGTCCTCATGGTCAACCCATAGGGGGCACTTTTTGAGGCAAATTAAATTCAGGTTGTTAGCCCCTAGGGGGCACTTTCCTAAAACTTTGTCCCCATAGTCAACCCATAGGGGGCATTTTTGAAGCAAATTCAATTCCAGGTTAGTCGCCCTTTAAAGGGGGACTTTCCTAAAATTTGTCCTATGGTCAGCCATAGGGGACTTTTTAAGGCAAATTCAAATTCAGGTTAGTCAGCCAAAAAGGGGCATTTCCTAAAATTTGTTCATGGTCAGCCCTAGGGGGCACTTTTTGAGCAATTCAACTCTAGGTTAGTCAGCCCATTGGGGGACTTTCCTAAAATTTTGTTCTCATGGTCACCCCATAGGGGGCATTTTTGAGACAATCCAACTCTAGGTTAGTCAGCCCATAGATTTCCTAAAAAATTACCTATGGTTAGCCATAGGGGGCACTTTTTGAGGCTTTTCAATTCAAGGTTAGTCACCCCATGAGGGGCACTTTCTAAATTCTTCGATTAGTCAGCTCTTGGGCTTTTCGGAATATTTTCCAAACAGTTGCTAGTCTAGCAAGACGCTTCTGTTGACAGGTAGCCAGCTCATAAGAGCACTTCTGAGTAAATTTTCTTTCTAAGGTTGCAAGTTGAAGACTTTCTATTCTTATTTTCATACATTCCTAACACATGCTTGAGATGTGTCATGTCGCCATTAGTAGCATTAAAGCACTTTTTGGGAAGAACATTACTCTAAATTGTTAGGACCATCTTAAATTGTGGGATTATTAGCTCATGGAGCATTTTCTACCAAAAACCTATTTAAGAGGCCAAAATGGCATCTTTTCTTTTTTGTCTTTGTAGTCAAGTTTTTCAAACTTTACTACAAAGAGGGCAGCTGTAAACACCCCATTTTTGCCCTAGGAATCATAATACTACAAAAATAATCAATTTTTAATTTTTCCAATTTTCCAATTTTTCCCTAATTTAGCATAATAATAAAAATATCTACAAAAATAAAAATAAATAGGGAAAACACATCAATTTTGAAAAATGATTTCAGAAATGGCAATAATAAATAATGAATATTTTTATAAATTTTTGAAATTTCAAAAAAATACAAAAAAAATGGAAAAATCGCATTGCATATATGCAATTTGCGATATAAAGAAAATCGAGAAATTGGGCCAGCTCAGCTGGTTCGTGCGTGCGCTGGGAAGTGTGGGATGCTTGGAGGTCGCGAGTTCGAATTTCCAGCACTTGATGCATTTTTTTTCGTTTCGCTTGGGAGTTGTCGCGTGGCAGCGCGTGATTGGTCGAAGGAAATCACGCGTGTTGCACGTGATCACTTCTCCCGGACAGACGCGGAGAAGAAGCGGAGCAAGTCGACGAGGTGGAATCGACCATTTTTTTTCAAATCTTCTAGATTACTGTCAAGATAAAGCCAAATCCATAAGATAAATCAAAGAAAACAAGAGATCAACATCAAATCGCCGGGATAAAATCAAATCTAAAAACGGAAGAAATTCGGATTTTCCAAATCGGCCGATTTGGCTTATCCAAGAGGGTTTCCGGACGCCTATAAATAGAGGAGGAGGGGAGGAAGCCAAAACACGAATGAGAATTGAGAGAAAGTGAGGAAAGAGTGCAAATCGGAGAGCATCGGAGGAGACCCAAACGCGAAGCATCGGCGGAGTTTTAAACCACCACCAGGAGGCGATCTGGGAGCAAACACACCGCCACCTTGGATTCAGCAACCTCGAGAAGCTAGGATTCGACACCTTACCCGCTGCAAAGGCACCGGAACGCCGTGAACGAGCCTTCCCGCCGCCGTGTCCGACCGACCAACCGCGCACCGACTCGAATCCAGGTAAGTCGGGTTTTCCAGATTTTTTTAATTTATTTATTCCGAATTGATTTATTATTTGTTATTTATTTAGCTATTTATTTATTTTTTTTGTTTTATTTTCAATAAATAGGAAAATGTAGAAATCATATTTTTCTAGAATTTAATAATGTGGAAAATAAAAAATAAGAAAAAAAATAAAAAAATATATATATATAAAAACAAAAATAAAGAAAATAAAATATAGAAAAGTAATAAAAATATTAGGAAAATAATAATAAAATTTTAGATTCTCAAAATAGGATAGATAATAACTTAGGATAAAATCTTTAAAAATCATAAAAAATTATAAAAATCATATAAACATCATAAAAAAATGAAGAAGATCATAAAATCATAAAAAATCAAGAAAATCATATAAACATCATAAAAAATAAAGAAAATCATAAAAATCATAAAAAAAATAAAAATGAAAAATTCAAACATTATAAAAGAATCATAAAAAACATGAGTTTTAGTGTTAGAAAAATCCTTTTCTTCAAAAAAATCAAAATTGATGTTTTTCAAAAAAAAATCATTTCAAAATAAAATAAATTAAAGCTTAGGCTTAGAATTTTTTAGAAAAATGCCAAAATTAATAAGAACTAAAGCAAGGGTTCAAAATTAAAATTCACAAACAAACTTAAAGTTTTCAGAAAGTGAACTACGGCTTGTTTGATCCTGAATAGCAGGTACGTAGGCACCATCCAGGTCACCCTAAAATGAATGAAAAATCATTTTTTTCAAATAATTCAAAAATATAATAAAAAGTAACAGAAACACAATAAAACCATTTCTAAAGAGGAACAATTTCAGGAGATTATTGTGGTAACCGTAAAGGTTTTAATAGGTTAGCCTCCAGACTTAGAAAACTCTGGTTTTTCCTTTTCCTCTTTTCAAAAACGAGAAGAGGAAATAACGACGACTAGTGGTCCAAATTAAGACTAATCCGCTTCTTTAGTCTTAATTCAATTTTTCCAACAACAGTTGGGTGGCGACTCCAAAAATCAAACGAAATTCCTAACTCAAGTCGAGGATCTATATTAGATGAGCATAGGGTTAGTGTAGATCGGATTAGGAATGGGAATTCAGAAATTAGACTCGACAATGGCCAAAGTACACAGTCGTGTACACGGCGTGTATCTCCCGACGCCGACCTTTTATGTTGTTTTGTTATTTTTTGCCTTATTGAAGTGATGTCGTTTTGGACTTGTATTTTTACGAATTGTAACCCTAGTATAAAGCTCCTAGGGTTTAGAATAGAGATAGAATTTACATCTTAGAACATTAAACATCTTTGAGAGGCTCCTCTTTGGTTCTTCAAGAACTAATTTGAACTTATCGGATTGATTTCCGTGGCGTTCATCCCGACTTATCAATCGGTCTTGCATCCCGATTGTGGCGTCTTCACATTATACCAAGGTTCTTGTCTCGCTTATAGACAAGGGTGCGGTTTCCACTTCAGGTGTTTGGGCATCTTAGGTAACGAATTTCGAACGTATTGGTATTGGGTTTCATCACGGGATGGCGTGGTTCGTATCAAACATGATGAAGCCATAATTCAAACTAAAATGATCATTGTATTCATGTTATAGGACATATAGATATGCAGATTTTCATATAAGAAGTCCTACTATGAATTGTATTTTGTAATTGAATCAATGCATAGGAATTTAAATGACTCGAAAGAGAAATTTAGGATTTATTAGGAGTTCCTAAGTAAGATTTAATAATTTATGGGAAGTGGCCTTATTGAATTTTATTAGAATTTGACCTACGTGTTTCATGCAATATTTTTATTTATTTTTTCACTAAGGGATTAGGAGAAATTATTTTAAAGATATTAGGCAATCATATAATTGGGAAATTTATGATTGTAAATTAAAATCCTCCATTGATTTTAATTGGCGGGAGCTATTAAATTAAATTGGGGTTATGTTACTTTAAAACTTGAAAAAGGATTAAGGTTTTGTCAATTTCTTGTAAAATCCATATAGCTATGAGTTACTATAACATGAAGGCAATATGATTAGTAGAATTAGGGTGGATTCTATTTTCCCACCATCAATTCATTCTTTTTCAACACAATATTTCTTTTTGCACAATTAGTATAATTCATTCACTTTGATTCTTATCTAATATCATTGCCTAAATAATAGTAGAAATTGACATAGGTCTATTATTTAATCAATCTTCATAGTTCGACACTCTTCTCTCACTATATTGCTTGATCCGATCCGGTACACTTTCCGGTATTTATTCACACTTATTTTATATCTCTTTTTGCGTGGATCAAGTTTTTGGCGCTGTTGCTGGGGATTGATCAATATTAGACCATCTTCAAATTCTATTGTTAATTTAGGCTCAATTATTTTTTTTTCTTATCATTGTGTGATTGTTTCCATTCTCTTGAAGTTTTTTTTTTTATGTGAAGAGTAGAAGTGCTGAACTTCTACCAATTAATCTTGAGATAGAACGCACTTGCGACAACTTAGAAGAGAGCAAAGAAGAAAGAAAGAAGTGGGACATGGCAGATGAGAACAACAATCGGATTCAAGGTGTTGGTAGAGCACTTCAGGAATATACAATACTGTTGTATTAGGTCTGCAATCAGAAGACCTACGATCCATGCTATACAATTTTGAGTTGAAACCAACACTGTTCAATGGTTCAATAAATCAATTTGGAGGATATCCAAATGAGAGTCTGATGAGCATATTGCAGTATTTTTCAATATTGTATTAGTGAAATGAATAATATTCTGATGATGTAATTAGGTTGCAACTTTTTCATTTTCACTTAGAGAAAAGCTAGGGCTTGGTATAATTCACTACTACAGGACTCTGTAACCACTTGGGCTGATCCCTCATCTAAATTTTAAGGAGATTTTTTCCACTAGCTAGAACTTGCTAGGTTAAGAAATGACATCACAAACTTCACTAAGTTTAGTGGTGAATCACTTTACAAAGCATGGGAAAGATTCAAGAAGACAATTAGAAAATGCCCCCATCATGGATTACCAAATAATCTCTTTATTGAGATTTTCTATCTCAGTTTAGATGAGCATTTAGATCTTAGTAGATGCTGCTTCTGGAGGTGCACTAATGAGTAAGACGTTGATGAGGCTAGTGCTTTGATTGATGAATGGTCAAATAGTGCACATTATTGCCAAACTGAAAGAGGTTTAAATTAGAGTGGCTTTTATCAATGACATGGAAAACCTTAACAGCTCAGATTTTAGCTCTTACCACCCAGGTAAGTAAATCACCTCTGTACCTTCTTTTACGTTAATCAAATTTCTTGTTGTGAGTTTATGCTCAGGACCACACTCAACTCTTGAGTGCCCATCTAGAAACTTTTCCTCCTCATTCTTTGGGGGCATGTAATTTTGTCAACAATTTCCAAAGAGGTATCAAGGACCTTTACAAACACTATAATCCAGGGTGGCGTAACCATCCAAATTTCTCATTTGGGGAAATGATAACAATGCACTTTAACCCCCTAGATTTCAAAAGCAAGGTCCTAATCATAATATCCCCTAAAAAATATTCTAAATATAATACCTCTTCTAGCAAAGTCAGTCTAAAATGGAAGAATCATGATAAGTTATATGCAAAAGACATAACACAATGTTGCAAAATCAATAAGCTCCTTGGAATCTTGAGAATCGGTGAGTTAATGGTTCAATAGTTGAGTAATAGTCCATCTGGGTCTTACCTAGCAATCTGAGCAGAACTAAAGGGTGTAATGCTATTATGCTAGAAGTTTGGTAAGGAATTAGTTTTATAAGAACTTGAGGAAAAGGGGGTTAACCTAAAGGAAAGATAAAAGGGAAACAAAAGGAAAAGGAACCAAAGCAAAAAACACTAAAGGTGAAAGCATTATGTTCCTCCTATTCCTTTCCCAGGAAGGCTGAAGTACAACAATTGGATTTACAATTTGCTAAATTTTAGAAGTCTTTAAAAAAATGCAAATTAACATTCCTTTTGCAGAGGCACTTCAGCAAATGCCTTCATATGCTAGATTTCATGAAGGATTTGCTCACCAAAGAAGAGAAAGATAGATGGGAATGAACCTGTAATGCTTACAGGGGAGTGTTTTATGATCCTACAGAAGAATTTATCCAATCTGCCATGAAAACAAAGAGATCAGGGAAGTTTTACTGTTCCTTGCACTATTGGTAATTTTCATTTTGATAAAGTCCTTATAGATTCTGGTTGTAAGTATAAACTTAATGCCTCTGTCCATTTTCAAAAAACTAGGACTTGGAGAATGTAGGGAGACGCATGTCACCCTACAACTTGCTGATAGAAGTGTCAAGTCCCCAAAGGGTATAGTGGGAGAATGTCCTAGTAAAAGTGGACAAATTCATCTTTCCAGTTTGACTTTATAGTCTTGGAAATGGAAGAAGATAGAGACGGTACCATGATCTTAGGAAGACCATTCCTTGCAATAGGTAAGGCATTGATAGATGTGGAACAAGGTAAGTTGACCTTGAGAGTTATGGATGAAGAAGTTACTTTTAATGTTTATGAGGCCATTGGGAAATTTGATGATTGTAAGTCCTGTTACACAATTGATGTTATTGATGAAATTTCCTGTGAGAATATTGAAGAGAATGCAGGTATGGAGACAATAGAATCAGTTCTCAAGGATATAGATGAATGGAGTGATGATGAAGAACCAATTAAAGAATGTGTGGAAGATGCATTAGAAATTCGAGCTCATTGCTATGAGGAGCTAGGAACAAGTGAGGAAGAAGCCAATTCCATCGTTGACACAACCCTCGGTGCTTGAGCTTAAACCATTACTAGTCATTTTAAAATATGCATATCTTGGAATAGATGATACTTTGCCAATAATCATTTCTTCTTCTTTGATAGAGTGACCAAGAGCAACAACTTTTGGATGTTCTAAGAGAGCATATAGGAAGCTACTGGGTGGACCATTGCTGGTTATTAAGGGAATTAGCCCTTCAATTTGTACTCATAGGATATTTCTTGAGGCTGAGTGTTAACCTATAGTACAACCACAAAGAAGACTTAACCCAACTCTTAAGGAAGTTGTAAAAAAAGAAGTGCTTAAATTGTTAGATGCAGACATTATTTTTCCAATTTTTGATAGTAAAAGGGTTAGTCTTGTCCAAGTTGTGCCAAAAAAAGGTGGTATGACTATGGTAAAAAATGAGGTTAATGAATTAATTCTCACTTGCACTGTAACTGGTTGGAGAGTCTGTATGACTATAGAAAATTGAATGATGCTACCCGCAAAGATCATTTCCCCTCCTTTTTATAGATCAGATGTTAGAAAAACTTGTAGGGCATGATTATTTACTACTTTTTAGATGGTTACTTGGTTACAATCAAATCCATATAGCACTCGAGGACCAAGAGGGAAAAACCACCTTTACTTGTCCCTATGGCACATTTGCTTTTAGGGAGAATACCCTTTGGTCTTTGTAATGCATCCGCTACATTTCAAATATGCATGATGTCCATATTTTCTGACATGATAGAAAATTTTATTGAAATATTCATGGATGATTTTCTGTTTTTAGGAAGTCATTCGAAAACATGTCTGACAAATTTAGGATGTATGCTTAAGAGATGCAAGGAAACTAATCTACTTCTTAACTGAGAAAAATGCCATTTCATGGTAAGAGAGGGAATAGTCTTAGGGCACAAAGTATCTAAGCAGGGAATTGAAGTTGACAAGGCAAAAGTAGAGGTGATAGAGAAGCTACCACCACCTACTACAGTGAAAGGAATCAGAAGTTTCTTGGGACATGCTGGCTTCTACAGGAGATTTATCGAGGACTTCTCTAAAATCTCAAGGCCTTCTTTTGTAATTTATTAGAAAAAGATTATACCTTTGTTTTTTTATGACAATTGTTTGCAGGAATTTAATCTATTGAAGGAGAAGCTCACTACCGCACCCGTGATTGTTGCACTTGATTGGGAGCATCCATTCGAGTTGATGTGTGATGCCAGTAACTATGCTGTAGGAGCGGTACTTGGGCAAAGGAAAGATAAGTCATTTCATGTAATATTACTATGCAAGTAGAACCTTAAATGAGGCCTAAAGGAATTATGCCACAACTATAAAAAAGAAACTTTTAGCAGTCATATTTGCGTGCGATAAATTCCGGCCTTATCTGATAGGTTCTAAAATAATAGTATTATACTAACCATGCTGCCCTTAAGTATCTATTTGCTAAAGCTGATGCTAAACCTAGGTTTAATTCGATAGATTCTACTACAAAAAAATTTAACTAGAAATTAAAGATAAAAAAGGAAAATTGAAAATGTGGTGGCGATCATTTATCCCGTCGGGAAAAATCTAATTGTTTTGATTCACTAATTAATGAAAAATTCCTTGAAGAACAATTGCATTATAAAGCCCAAAAAGATTACCTTTGGGTATGCTGATACGTTAATTTTTGGTTAGCAAAATCACTCCATATGGTTTATCTTCCCCAATAGAAAAAGAAATTTTTTACATGATGTGAAGTTTTATTTTTGGGAGAACCATATATTTTAAAAAAAATTGTGCTGACAAAAAAATTAGAGGGTGCGACCTAAAAGGAAAACAGCTTACTTTATCAACTTGCATTCTAAAGAGGTGGGAGGACATTTTTGGTGTAAAAGAACGACAGCTAAAAAATTTTATAGTGGATTTTATTGGGCCCCCGGGTTGTTCGTGATTGTGAAACACCCCATGTTTGTCTCAATGTCAAAGGGACTGGCAAATTTCTAGAAGACACAATTTCCCACAAAATAATATATTGTAATTGAGCTTTTTGCTTTTGGGGAATCGATTTTTATGGGTCCTTTTTCCCTCATTTTTTTTTCAAAAAATAATTCTTTTAGCTGTTGATTATGTTTTGAAAATGGGTGAGGCAGTTGCTCTAAAATAATGACAACGGGTTTTATTAAATTTTTTAAAAAAAACATTTTCAAATTTTGGGGTACCTAAGCTATAATAATAATGAAACTTTTGTGCTTAAGCAATTGCTGGTGCTTCTTTAAAGATAAACCATGAGTGAAACATGAATATATTGGCATGAGAAGTTTCATTGAGTTAGTTAATCGATGAACTAACATTACTTTATGTAGCAATGCTACTAAAAAATTTCCAACCTAGTAGGAAGAAGCAAAAGACCTCTAAACCATCAACTTCAGGAACTCAACAAAGTTCCTACTTTCCAATCAAGAATATGCAAAGGAAAGGAAGAAGAGGTTTGACAAGATGACAATCTTAAATCATCAATATCTAGATTGGATGGTTCTGCAGGAATATGGCATGGATGAAAGATTGCAACAGATGGTGGCAAATAAGACTTGGTTTCAGCTCTTCGAGATAAAAGAGCCAGCTTATAAAGATGTTACAATTGAGTTTTTGTCCACTATGCAGATAGAGAAGGATGATAGGATCACCTGACTTTTCAAGCCTATGAAGAGATTCACAGATTACAATTGAATCAAATCGAGTTCTTCTTAAAATTTCATGATGACCTAGAACCTGAAGAAAATTCAAACGCTGGCTGAAGAAATGAGTGATGAAATGATGTGGTTTTAGTGATTCATCCTAGACAAGATGATTTCGTGCCTTCAAGGTCTTTTGGCTTCTAGTTTCGATGCTGTAGAGCACAAGTTACTCCACCATATCCTTGCTCAATAATCTGTTGTAAGAAAACTAGTCATTAGTAGGTGACTAGTTTTGATATGTTTTACATCTTTTGCATGATTAATGAATTACAAACTTGACATTGGTTAAAGAGGTAGATACTTTTATGAGCTGGACAGATGAGATACAAGGTCACATTTCATTTTATGTGGAGGATATATTAACTGCCTTTTTGAAAGGTATGGCGGAATTTTCAGAGATCCTATTGATTGATAGGGGAAAGAGTGTAAGGGAATTTCTTCTGACACCATTCGAGGTTGGGGATCATAAATTTAATCCACAAGCTATAATCCCTCCCAGTGATGAGGAGGGAATTTCATGAGGGTCCTTCCACTGTATAGACCCCCCCCTTAGGTTCTTATTCTAAACCCTTATAATAGCAGTTTGAAACAGTAGAGGAAGGCATAAAAGAAGTCATGAAAAAAAGTTCATGAAGAGCGGAAAAAAAAAGAACAAGAAATTTAGACCACCTTGGTCGATATGTTAAAATCCGCATATCATTGTGTTCACAAGCAGCCGTTAGAACATTTTGGATTATGTGTCCTCAGTGAGGTCTCCAACTCTGAGCCCTGACAGTTTTGATTTTCTTCTATATTTTTTTTTTTTAACTTTGATGAATTGGTCTGTATAGTTTTTGTTTAGGCACCCACGTGTTGGAAAGGACTTGTTGATCCATGAAATTTTTCTTCTTTTAGTGTGTTTTATGTCATGGTTATGAAACAGGGATGACAGATATTTTGGGAGAGGAATTTTCTTATGATGAACAATTTGTCCCACAGGGAAGACCAGTGTTTCAATTTTTTGAATTGACAATTCTTTTCCTTAATTTTGCAATATTATAAGGAACAATGTGGATATGTCAATTAAAGTATAGGGGTAAGGGATTATAAATGTAAAGTATAATGACTGAATGCACCAACATCATGAGTTTGACAATTCCCATGTTTATTTTTGTCCTAAGTGTTTATCATCAATGAAATCTTAAATTAAATTAGATTGGTTGCCCGTCAACAACTGTGTGTGACTGGTTTACATAGTTAAAATTTATAGTAAAAAATTCTAGAAAGGATTTCCCTATGTTTAGTCTTTGAATTTGAGATTGAGTCCTTTAAGTTGAAAAAAAACAAGCCAAAGTTTACTTCATGGAAAAAGGTTGCGATAAATTTCTCTTGTAAATTTCTTTGAGAATACCTTAACACCTAGTGAAGAGTAAAGGTAATATTTTATCTAGTGATCCCTTATAAAAAAATAGTCTTAACTATTATTAATTCTTATATATATTATATATAAATGTGCAATTAGAGTCCTTTACTCAATGACTCAGAAAGTGAGTGTTAAGAGATCCAATTCTTAAATGTTAGTGTGAGGAGAGTTCGTAGGGGTCCCTTTTAAAACCTGGTCACTTAGGCCAATGAAGCCCGGGATGTGCCGACTTATTGAACTCATATAACGAGGAAGGGCGAAAAAGGCAAAAATTTTAGTACCTTAATGAAAAACAGGTTGACGTGGGTGAGCTTGGGTCCCTCGGAGAGTGAAGTCAGCTTCCGCTGTCAATATGGTAAAAAAAAAAAAGTGTATACGAATAATAAGTGAAATAAAGCTAAATTAAAGAGGGAGAAGAAATTCTAGGAAAAAAATGGATACCATATGGCTTTTCACTTTTTAGTTATCTTGTTTAGAGATAGTAAAATTTCTGAGGGAGATTATACTTGCTAATAACCATGAAGTTTAAATGAATGTTTTTCCTTATGGACTAAGATTTTTTCTTTTGATTGTTAAACATTTGGATTCAAAAATTCTGTTTTATTTAGATTAACTACTAAATTTCTTACTAGATAATCCTAGTTACAAGTTTTCAGTATGGTTAGAAACAGATGGGCACCAAAAGTTCATTGACAGATTTCTCTGTTATTTCAATTATTTTGCCTTCGATTGAGGACAAGCAAAAGTTCAAGTATGGGGTAATTAATAAGATCACATTTTACTTATATTTTCTTCTGGACTTTATATTAATTTATTCAATATTATAAGAAATATAAAGAAATGGTTATTTAATGGTGTTTATGTGAAAAATCAGGTTTTGAGGGACCAAAAGTAAATACAAGGTTAATTGGAGGAGTTTTTCAAATTTAGGTTTTGAAGGTTGTGGCCTACTACTGAAGGTGACGACCTTAAGGTTGGCCTAGAAAGAAACCATCCTAGCGCATCAAAGCCGCCAGACTTGAGCCGGCCTTTGACTATTTCTCGGATCTGTCCATGCGAAAATCTCTTCTAAAATCTTATCTTGATTTATTTGTGACTCATTTCTCATCAATTCAGCCTTATCCTCCTCCTCTTTGGATCTCTATAAATTAAACCCTTGTGTGAACCTGTGGGGCCCATTTGTTTTGATCTTTTGAATCTTAGAATTCCATTAGGAACTTTAGGATTTTATCTTCTCTTTAATTCTTCTCATTTCATGTTATTCTAATAGTTAGTTTGAAGAAAGAATGTTATGAATTTGCTTTCAATTGAAGAATTTTAGGAAATCATTTCGGAAGATTTGAAGTTTTACAAACTCTTGGAAAAATTATATCAACTGTTCATTCACTTAATTTTCTTTTATGCCATTTATCAGTTTATTTTTATTATTTAATTTGGAATTTCTCATTAACCTATTTACTTCAATTGTTTTTATGCAAATCCACACCATAATGGTACTAAATCATCTTTGTGGAAAACTGATGAAGCATAATTCAACTAAAAGGATCATTGGTATTCATGTTATAGGACATATAGATATGCGGAATTTTTCATTTAAGAAGTTCCTACTTTGTATTGTATTTTGTTAATTGAAATCAATGCATAGGGAATTTAAATGACTCAAAAGAGAAATTAGGATTTATTAGGAGTGCTTACGTAAGAGATTTAATAATTTATGCGGAAGTGGCGTTTATGAATTTTATTAGAATTTGACCTACGTGTTTCATGACGCAATATTTTTATTTAATTGGTTCACTTAAGGGATTAGGAAGAGAAAATTATTTTAAAGATATTAGGCAATCATATAATTGGGAAATTTAAATGATCGTTAAATTAGAATCCTCCATTGATTTTAATTACGGGATGCTATTAATTAATTGGGTGTATGTTACTTTAAAACTGAAAAAAAGGATTAAGGTTTTAGTCAATTGCTTTAAAAAATCCATATAGTATGAGTTTCATAAATGAAGGCAATATGTTAGTTAGAATTAGGGTGGATTCTATTTTCCACCATCATTCATTCTTTTTCAAACACAATATTTCTTTATTGCGCAATTAGTATAATGTCATTACATTTGATTCTATCTAATAATCATTGCCTAAATAATAGGTCTACACTCTTATCTCACTATATTGCTTGATCTGATCCGATACACTTACGGTATTTATTTCACGCTTATCTGTATATATCTTTTTGCTGTGGATCACCCTCCATAACAGTAATTCCACCCTCTTATTTGGACAATCGTGTTACCAATTGCTAAATCCCATGCATTAAAAGCACTTAATCTGGGTTACATTTCCACTAGTAGATCAGGAGCGTCTGCCTTCAAATCTGGTGTTATTACCTCTTTACATTTCCCAATAGGTTAATTTTCTCATAGTAGTATTCTGCGGGAGTTTTGTCACTGCTCTACTGCTCAACCTACCGACTTTGTTCCCCATGATCGACCATCAGCTGCTACTGGGTTTGGTAATAGTATTAGCGCCTACTCTTGGAAAAAGGGGGCCGAGCCTTAAACAAGTTGGAACTCCTTTATCTCTCCACTTCCAAAGGCAATGAATAGCCTCATCAAATGTGTAATATAGAGCTACAGCTCAACAACTCACGCTATTTCTTATTTCTAAGCTGAGACAAAGATGCTACGTTTGTTTCTAGAGGTTCAATGGACCCACATCTAATCATGAGGGATTTTTCGAATTTCTACACATAATCATTACTTTTTGCTCCTACTCAAGGTGTACTCGCATATACAGTTCTGCTTGTAGTGCTCAGGGACATGAACCTTTTCTCAATACCTTTTCATTTCCCTCCATGTCTCGGGGGGATCTCAGCCTCTCCATCCCTACGAATACTGTAATCAGATTCTTCCACCATAAATGTAGCGTACCCTATTTAAACTCGACAGCTGCCAACTCGAATCCCGGTATTTTCATCGATCTCTTACAAAATTCAAACGGAGACCCTCAACATTGTCCTCCCAATTTAAATAATCATCAGCTGATCCTTGACCATCATGAGAAGGGCATCTTGCAGTAGTTTCACATACTCCAATCCCAGGAGGCGGCCTGAAATCCCTATTCCGATATGGAATAGCCCTAAAAATTGTCATCCCTTTCTTCCTGTATGGAAGATGTTCCTCACCCATCTTCTATTCAAATCTGCCATCTCTTAATACTATATCTCTCTGGAGGATTCTGTGGAGCTACCCGAGGCAATACCTAATGGATTACCACTAGGGTTGTGGTAATATCATTCTGTCAAATCCTAGTTTGCCAGAGTAGAAAACTATAGTAGTGAAGATCCTAGAGCTGTTCTTCCAAAGTCCGCTTTACCGCAACTTTTATGACCGACCTGCACCAACCCTGATATTGGCTTTCATCGCCAATTCCCCCATTCACGCTATCATTCGACATAGTTGTAGACTTGGTATATTGAACCTCAAAGACAATTTGAAGCAAAGGAGCACACCTCACACCACACTTCCTTTAACGCCACACAATAGCCACTACAAAAGGAAAACAAACAACTCCACTTAACTTCACTCAAAATAAATGTATGTTATTATAATCCACGTGTAGCACTCTTCTCCACAACACATTACACATCATAATGCAACACTTCTATAATTTCACCACCACATGCAACACTTGCAATCCCCTTTTTAATCAACACATACACAACGCCATACACATACCATTTACTTAGCACACAAATGCAATGCCACATACACACACCTTTTCTATACATGGTGCATGACAAATTCAATCACCACAACAATAATATTCCCACTTCCTTTCAAATCACGGTTGCAACAACTTTCCCAAATTCCACAAAACACTCACTTCACAAACAACTCCACGCCAAATTGACTCACACCGCCACTTACAAAATACACACACCACACTTAATTTCAATCAACAATATCACACTCACGGTGTAATACTCCACTTCCACGGCAACAACAACAAAAAGTACTCCACTTCCAACACAATTTCAACCATAACTTTACACAAAAGGCAACAATTCAAATTTGAAAATCAAACCACTTCACTAATTGCAACCCTTCCACAATTGGTAGAAATGATTTTCAAATTCAAGAAAACACTCAATAACTCCTCAACTTAATAGTATGTGTTTGAATTCAAATAAATTCCTTATTATCCCACACAATGCAAATCTGGAAAATTGCACACTTACACTTCCGAATTGCACAAGAAATCACACAACACACTCTACAAGCTTCTTCAAACAACAAATCAATCACGGTATGGATGGGGTAATTTCCAAATTGAAAATTTGAAATCAATAATACACTTTATTTTCTCCTCTTCCCTTCTACGGAATGATCAACCACAAGAAAACTACAACAAGCCCCTTTAATTCAACTTCAACAAGCAGGGAAATTCACTTCTCAAATCAAGACAATTACACCACCTCAATTCTCAACAAAACAATTTCGGATCACAATATAAAGAACCCTAAATGAACATGAAGAAAAAGAAATCCCCAACAC
>JBBMOL010000349.1:331786-441263 GCA_037954665.1 Laguncularia racemosa | reverse complement strand
TCAAATCTGGACGAAAGATTTAAAGATATCTTTCCTTCGATAGACACACGGTCATACTACACGGCGTGTAGATAAACCGTGTATCTCTTTGAGTCAGTGAACTCTGGGCGTGTATATCCCACACGGCGGTTTGCAATAGTCGTGTATATCTCTGTCTTCTTTGTGTTCTTCATACACGGTTGATTACAGGGGTGTGTATTCCAACCATGTACTGGTCTGTCCTGAAAACTCTTCTTCCACGCTAATACACGGTTGGATACACGGGCATGTATCCAAACCGTGTAGTCTCCTGATTCCTTCACACGGCCGTTTGTAAAACCGTGTGACTTCCTTTAACTTCAAAGCAATTCCCTTTTTACTTGCTTTTATCTCCAATTCGTCTTGAATTTAAATACTTTTCATCAAATCATCCTTTTCCAACCTGAACATGAAATATAAATCAATTAAGCATCATAATCTTATATTTTCACGCCCAATTATCTCAAAAATTGACTTAATCATCTCCAATTATAGAGTTAAAATAGATTTATCAAGCATACCCCGAGAAAGTTCAAGACCCAGATTTCGAAAAGTATGATGGGACCGCTGCCCCAAAATGCATACCAAGCTATATGCCCGGAAAATGACAAGTATGCTCAATACGACCAGCTTATGCTCCAGACATTCAGGACAGCCTCACAGGCCTTGCATTGGTCTGGTATGCCCACCTGGATTTCAACATCGTCAACACCTAGGAGAAGCTAGCCCGGGTATTTTATGATCAATATAAGTTTAATATGGAAGTCGCCCCATCTATAATCGACTTGGGGAGTCTCCGGAAAAGACATGTTGAGCCATTCAAGGAGTATGCTCAGCGTTGGAGAGCCCAGGCCGCCAAGGTAGCAACCCCGATATCTGAAAAAGAATTGACATCCATATTTGTCAATACCCTAGACAAGACCTACTTTTCACATCTAGTAGGCCAGACCTCCTCCAGTTTTGCAGAGGTAGTGGCCGCGGGCTGTAGGATTGAGAATGCCATCACCATTGGTAGACTCCAAACAATGGATCCTCCTAGGGTCACACCAACGCAAAGGCCTTTAGGAGGAAACAGAGCTAAGGAGTCCACAGTCAGCACGGTAAATTCCGGTAAGACAGAAAAAGTCGGGACTCGTGTGACATTCCAGACCACGAGTACCCCAGTCCAACAACCCTCTACGGGTCAAACTCAGGCCGCCAGGATCCCAAGGCAGTTCACTCCAATCCCTATACCGCTCAGTCAGGTCTTTTCTCGGTTGAGGGCAGACAACTTGATTAGTTTCGAGATCCCAACGATCGGTACAAGCCTAAGAACTTTGACTCAAATCTCAAGTGTGACTACCACATGGGTCAGGAGGGGCATTCCACAGATAGGTGTTGGAGGCTCCGACACAAAATCCAAGATTTAATTGATGCAGGAATCATACAATTTGATTTCGTGAACGCCCCAACACCTAATGTCAACACCAACCCCCTGCCCAATCACAGGCCCGCCATTAATATGATTACATTTGAGGAGTCGGTTCCCAAAGAAGCCCTGAAGATCGAGCTACAGAAGAAGCAATCCCGCCAAGCTTCAGAAGAGACTCCAAAAACACACATTAAGAAGAGATGGTTAGCGGGAGACCCAACGGTTGGCACTTTGGGGAGAATCACACGGAGATTTCAGTACTTGGTAAACTATTCTTATACCTCGACTGAACAAGGGCTACCTAGCGGATGGGGACCATAATTTGAGAAGGAAGACAACCCGGCAGAGGAAGAGGGGAAGATTGTCAACACGATCAACTCTCATCAAAAGCCCAGGGTTATAAAATTTGCTATGAGGGACAGTCAGCTATGGTACAAATCCCAAGAAAAAGATATGTATTCAACGTTCCCATACCGGCAGGGGATTACAAGGCTGCACTGTTCGACTATCGGGCCCTCGAACAAGAGCGACCTCCTATAGTGGGAGGCATTACGCGCTCTGGGAGATTATACGATCTAAAGTATAAAGGCCCGACTCAAGAGCCCACCGTGGAAAAAGGGGAAAAAGAGGAAGAAGGACTTGCTGCATTCACGAAGATGGTTAAGCCAGTGAATACAAAATCATGGACCAATTAAATAAAGTTCCAGCGCAGATATCGCTCATGGGCCTTCTCACAACATCCGAACCTCACAGGGAAGCACTCTTTAAAGTGCTGAAAAAGATTCAGGTCCCGGAAGGTATCGCTACAGACAAATTGGGTCACGTGGCGGACTCCATCTTCGCGATGGACCAAATATCCTTCTCTCCGGAAGAGCTAGGAGAAGAGGAGACCAACATACCAAACCACTGTTCATAGTGGTCAGGTGCAACGACACCATTGTCTCCCGAGTACTTATCGATAATGGATCATCTCTCAACGTTTGCCCATTGGCGACACTCGACTTGTTGGGGGTCGATCCAAGCAACGTAAAACCTAGCTCCATGGTAGTTTAAAGCCTTCGACGGTCCAAAAGAGACATAGTAGGGGAGGTGGGCCTACCGGTGGAAATCGGTCCACAAATATTCCACATCTCCTTCCAGGTCCTTGACATCCCAAGGTCTTTCAACCTGCTTTTGGGACGACCCTGGATACATGTTGCTGGAGCCATCCCCTCTAGTCTCCACCAAAAGGTCAAATTCATCGCAAACGGGCAGATAGTCACTGTACTGGGCGAGCAGGATTACGCCATATATAAGGAGACTGCCATACCTTACATTGGGGAAGAGGGTTCAGAAGACTTGGGGTTATAGATCTTCAATGAAGTGAACATGGTAACCAGCAAGGAGGGCCATCAGTTTAAAGAGGGGCAGCATGGGACGTTTGGACTAGGGTACATTCCTACGGCCGTAGAAGAAGCGCAAACAAAAGGTGTCAAAGGCAGAATAAGGGAGAAGCTGACCGACACCCAGATGTGCATCCCACCTCTCCAACAATCTTTCCGAAAGGCAAACATCATTCAAGAGCTTGCGGATAAATGAAGAGGACGACAGCAAAGGGAAATCAACCCCCCGCACGTCCAACCAGCATCCGGCTTTGAACAATTGGTTTTGTTATCCTATCGGTAGCGCTAGATCTCCTACCATCGAACATCAGGGATATTTCGCGCAGGTAGAAGTAAAAACGTTGATATTGTTTCCAACGCTGCTGGGTCAGTTGTTGAAGGCGATATTTTAGACCACGAAATAATACAAGAAAATTGGCTAAAACATGAACAAAGCAGAATCTCGATCGACAAGCTTGTGGAGACAGTAAATCTAGGAAGCATGGAAAGCCCTAAGTACCTCAAAATCGGGACCCAAATTTTAGTGCCGAGCAAAAACATGAGATAACCGAGCTATTAACGGAATATGCAAATGTGTTTGCCTGGTCGTAAAGGTGACATGCTAGGGCTAGACCAGTCAATAGTAGTTCACAGGCTTCCCATAAGGGAAGATGTCAAACCTAAAAAACAAAAACTGAGAAGATTTAGACCTGACATCTTAGTGAAAATCAAAGAAGAAGTCAAGAAACTGCTAGAAGTAGGGGTTTATTGAAGTATCCGACTACCCAGAGTGGGTAGCAAATATAGTCCCTGTCATGAAAAAGAACGGAAAAGTATGCGTATGCGTAGACTTTCGGGACTTAAACCAAGCCACGCCAAAGGATAACTTCCCCCTACCTCATATTGACGTTCTAGTAGACAACACTGCGGGAAACCATCTCTTCTCATTTATGGACGGTTTCTCGGGATATAATCAAATAAAAATGGCTGAGGAAGATAAAACCAAAACGACTTTCATCACAACATGGGGGACTTTCTGTTAGAAAGTCACGCCCTTCGGTTTAAAAAAACACTGGGGCAACGTATCAGAGAGCCATGGTCGCCATACTTCACGACATGATGCATCGAGAGGTTGAAGTATATGTCGACGACATGATAGCCAAATCCAAAGAAGGAGAAAGCCATATAGATATCCTGAGGAAATTGTTTAAACGACTGAGAAAATTTCTGCTCAAGTTAAACCGGAAAAATGTACTTTTGGGGGTCACAATGGGGAAATTGTTAGGGTTTGTCATAAGTCAGGAAGGCATTAAAATCGACCTTGACAAGGTAAAGTCCATATTAGAATTACCTTCCCCACGCTCCGTTAAAGAAGTAAGAAGCTTATTGGGAAGATTAAATTACATAGCTCGTTTTATCTCACAGCTCACCGACAAATGCCGGCCATTATTCCGTCTGTTGAAGAAGAACACCACAATAGAATGGGACGACGAATGCGAAGAGGCATTCGAAACAATCAAAGACTATCTTACAAAACCCCCGGTCTTGATAGTCTCGAAACAAGGAAAGCCCTTATTCCTATACCTCACTATACTCCCTAAATCCATGGGATGTGTGCTGGGGCAGAAAGATGACAGGGGAAGAGAGCGTTCCATATATTATTTGAGCAAGAAGTTTACAGATGGGGAACAGAGATACTCAGAGGTGGAGAAGACGTGTTGTGCTTTAATCTGGTCATGCATTGACTAAGGAAATACACCCTTTACTACCATATTGAACTGCTGACAAGACATGATCCCTTGAAATACTTGGTAGAGAAACCAGCCTTGATAGGGAGAATCTCTAAGTGGCAAATGCTCCTATCTGAGTTCGACATCACATACGTAAATCAGAACTCGATGAAAGGGTAAGCCTTAGCCGACCAGTTGGTGGAACACCCTGTTGAGACAGATTCCAAGAACTACAGGCCCAATTTCCGGATGAGAATATATTGACACTGGAAAATATGCCAGTAGAAGACTTTGGGATAGAGCAGAACCTGAAATGGAAATTGTTTTTTCGATGGAGCCGCCAACGTATTCGGTTGTGGGGTTGGGGCAGTATTGATATCCCCGGACGGCACTGAATTCCCTGCAGCAACGAAACTTACATTTCCCTATACTAATAACATCGCAAAATATGAAGCATGTATTCTTGGCCTCAAAATGGCCTGTCAGATGGAAATCCGTGAATTAGAAGTATATGGAGATTCGTCGCTCATCATACTACAAACAAGAGGGGAATATAAGACTAAAGACCCCAAACTGGTACCATATCATCAACACTTGACAGAGCTGACTGAAGAATTCAAGGCAATCACTTTCACATACTGATAGAGCCATTTTATACTCAATCTTTATAGTATAAATTGTGTTAAATTATTATTGATTTTATAGAAATCATAAGGAAATGGTACTTTAATTCCATCATCGTGATAAATCAGGTTAAATGGAGTCAAGGATGTTAATTCAAGTATTTTAGAGAAGTCATCTACAACTTGGATCAAGACAAGAAATTACACCACCGGAGGAAGCACGGTTTGAGGCACGGCCAATGTTCAAACCGTGTTACACACTGGACAAGAAGGCAAAAATGAGGACTTTGAACAGAGAGAGACACGGCTTAAGGCACGGCCGTGGTGGAACCCGTGGGAGAAACCGTGCTTGAAGGCGTGTTGGAAGCCAGGACCAAGGAGAAGAAAGTGTGGAACATCAACCAGATGAAGGCACGGCTTGAAATCTAGCCGTAGGTGTAACCGTGGTACATACTGGACACGGATGAAGACTTGAAGATTATGTAAAGATTAAGGCACGGCTTGAAATCTGGCCGTGTGTGTAACCGTGGTTCACACTAGGTGCGGATGAAGACTTGAAGAATATGCACAGAGGATGGCACGGCTTGATCCACGGCCGTGTGTTGAGGCGTGCCAGGCAGACGAATCTTCACTTCTCGAAATCTACTTGGAAAAGGAAAGATATTTTCGTATCTTGCTAGCAAAAGATCACATGCTATCCATCTAATAGTATAAATAGAGCCAACCCTAGAGGGTTAGAACAACTTTTGAACTTTTGATCTTGGGAATCTTGGATCTTGAAGAAGGAAACGTGGAGGCAGAGCAAGCAACCGGGTTCATTATGTTTCTATCTTTTATTTTCGTTTTGTTGATGAACATGAGTAGCTAAGCTACTTTTCTAGCCAAAGGGTCATAGATGTTTAATTCTCCACGAATTGTGTGGTCTAATTGACTTGTATTTATTCTATTCTTTGCTTTCGGTTATTCATATATCTTCTGATCGTTTTGTCATTATTATCTTTATTGATTGGTATGAATAGAGCTCTTCTACTCAATTAGCATGTTAATATATTGTCAACTAGCACGTCAAATCCGTAATTGTTTGATTGTTCTAGTCTTAGTGACGCAATAACATGTTTGGTTATAAAAGAGATGATCGAATTCATGTTATGGAGGTGTGTGATCATGTTTAAATAGGTTATCTTATAATCTACTGGCATGAATTGGTAGTCTCTCTAGATCTTAATGCTATTGATAGATTAAATCCTAAGCGCTTGTCTAAGGGTTGTTTAATCAATAAGAGAAATAATTCAAAGCGCTTGTCCGAGGTTATCGAGGAAGTAAGGAGAGATAGGTTGTTAGAGCTTGTTAATAACCATAACCAATTTATCTAGAACAAGAATAGAGAACATTTGCATCGATGATCAATTCCTAGAATTAAACCATCTTGATTCCTTTGGCTAGGCTTTTACCAATATCTGATTTTCTTACCTTGTTTTACTTTATTTGATTCACAAACAAAACCCCCCCATTTTCCTTTTTCTTATTGTTCTCTTTGAATAGAAATATCTTTACCAATCCCTGTGGATTCGACCCTACTCACCACTATATGCAAATCATATAATTGTCTAGGGGTAGGTTTTATTTTTGTTGGATTCGACACCCATCAAATTTTGGCGCCGTTGCTGGGGATTGGTGTCAAATTTATTTCTATTCTTGTATGACTCGTTCTTCTCAGACAGGTGAACTAACTTATAATCCGGAGATTGAGAAGACTCTAAAGAGGCTGCGACAAGAAGCTAGATCATCCACTAGACCGAACTTAGTATCGGACTTGTCTGATTCTGAAAAAAAGGACGACATGGCAAATCTCGTGAGAACCTTAAGGGAGTTGGCTGCACCGGATGTGAATCAACAACCACTTTGTATTCACTACCCCGAACTAGCCGTGGAATTCGAATTGAAATCTGGGTTGATACATCTGCTACCTACATTTCATGGTCTTGAGAATGAAGATCCTCATAAGCATTTGAAAGAGTTCCATATAGTGTGTTCTAGTATGAGGCCGCAAGGAATAACCGACGATCAAATCAAGCTACGCGCTTTTCCATTTTCTTTAAGTACTAAAGCTAAGGATTGGTTGTTTTATTTGCCTCCAGGTTCTATAACCACATGGACTGATATGGTGAGACTCTTCTTGGACAAATTCTTCCCCGCATCCAGAGCCGCTGGTATAAGAAGAGAAATTTGTGGTATAAAACAAAGGGACACCGAGACTCTTCATGAGTATTGGGAAAGGTTCAAGCAACTGTGTGCAAGCTGCCCACAACATGGGATATCCGAACAACTCCTCATCCAATATCTCTACGAAGGCCTACTTCTGATGGAAAGAAAGATGATGGATGCTGCAAGTGGAGGCGCCATAGTAAACAAAACCCCTGGTCAAGCTAGGGAATTGATCTCCATTATGGCTGCTAATTCACAACAATTTGGGTATAGGCACGATAAGTCTTCAAGGAAGGTAAATGAGGTAAGTGTGTCTAACCTTGAACATCAAATTTCTAATCTTACCTCCCTTGTGCAGCAGCTAGTTCTTGGAAAAACGCAGCAGGTGAAGGCTTGTGGAATTTGCGCTGCTCCTAATCATCCGACCGACATGTGCCCCACATTGCAAGATGACAATCATGAACACGCCAATGCTATAGGCGGATTTCCAGGACAATCGCAAAGGAAGTATGACCCCTATTCAAATACTTACAATCCCGGATGGAGGGATCATCCTAACTTCCGATATGGCAATAACCCACAAAGTTTCCAACAATTCCAGCCTAAGCCATCACACCACGTACCCCAAGCTCCTTCCACTTCAGGTATGCCCCTTGAGGATATTGTTAAGTCTCTAGCTGTGAATACCAAACAATTTCAGGAGGAAACAAAGCAAAGCATTCAAAACTTGGAGCATCAGGTAAGCCAACTTGCTTCAGCTGTCAATAGGTTAGAAACTCAAGGAAAGTTACCTTCTCAAACTATTCCAAACCCGAAGCAAAGCGTTAATGCAATTACCTTGAGAAGTGGAACAGAATTGCAGGGATCAAATAAGAAAGGAAATCCATCTAATCTTGAGGAAGAGACCAAGAAAGAGACTTCGACTCCGAGCCAACAGGGCGACCCAGATTAGCAAGTCTCTAGTTGAGCCATCGAAGGTCACATTGATACCACCTCCTTTCCCCTCCAGATTAGCGAAATCCAAGAAGGAAGTGGAAGAAAAAGAGATTCTGGAAACATTTCGTAAAGTCGAGGTAAATATTCCTTTACTTGATGCAATTAAGCAAATACCGCGCTATGCTAGATTCCTCAAGGACTTGTGCACTAACAAAAGGAAGCTGAAAGGCAATGAAAAGATTAGTGTGAGTGAAAATGTTTCCGCCATTATTCAGAAGAAGCTCCCTCCTAAATGCGAGGATCCAGGTATGTTTACTATCCCTTGCAAAATAGGTAATCTTGGAATCACTAAAGCCATGTGTGATCTAGGAGCTTCTATCAATGTCATGCCATTGTCTGTTTATCAACGTTTAAATGTTGGTCATTTCAAGGAAACAGGTATTATTGTTCAACTTGCTGATAGGTCCAATGTTTATCCTGAGGGAGTTCTAGAGGATGTTTTAGTTCAAGTCAATGGGTTGGTTTTTCCTGCTGATTTTTATGTGCTTGACATGGACGATAGTGATTCTCATACTTCATCACTGGTATTATTAGGGCGACCATTCCTTAAGACTTCTAAAACGAAAATCGATGTAAATGATGGCACCCTCACTATGGAATTTGATGGTGAAGTGATTAAATTTAACATTTATGATGCCATGAAACATCCTAACGATATCTCTCCTGTTTTTGTTACGGATGCTATTAACCCATCTCTTGTTTTTGTTGCGGATGTTATTAACCCATTACCACAGGCACCAAGGCTGGAATCCAAATCCTTATCCGAATATTTAGCTAGGAACGTCTAGCCAAAGACGTTAAAGAAAGGCGCTTCATGGGAGGCAACCCATGTAAAAAAAAAAAAAATGTTTTGCATTAGTTTTGGTTTGTTTTAGTTTTGTTTTGTTTTAGTTTAGTTTGTTTTGATTTTAGTGTAGTTTTGAACTCTTTGGATCGGCTGCAGCAAGGATACACATCATTAGATGACACTTTCCAAAGCTTAAAGGGAGCACTCCAATACCAGGGAAGTACCAATATTTCCTTTCTCTTATTCTCTAATGTCCTTTGTGTTGTTAATTCCTCTTCAATTGTGCTGAATTAGGAACAGTGAGGACACTGTATAAGCTAAGTGTGGGGGAGAGGATAATAAAATATAGAGAATAGAGAACTAACTTATACTCTGAATGTTTGTCCTTAAGCAATTTTAAGCCAAATTTTTTCAAAATTATCATGAAATCTAGAGATTGTACTAAATGTTGTAATAAGCATCTACAAAATGTGAAATTGACTTGTTCAAATGTTTTACTCAGCCACTGCTGTGATTAGAATACATGGTTAAAATTAAGTAGCGAAATCTTTAAGAAACAAATTTACCTTATATTTAGCTTTAGAATTGGAAGTCTAAGAGTAGGTCGAGTCCTTAAGTGAAAAATAAACAAGTTTACTTCTAGGTTATATTAGCTACTATATACTCTTTGAAAAAAAAAAAAAATCAAGCATAGCCATTACTCCAATGATTCAAGTAATTGAGTTAAGAGTATTCAAACTTGAATGTTAGCGTGAGGAAGAGTCCGTAGGGGTATCTCAAAACCCGGTCACTTGAGTGATGAGCTCGGGATGTGCCGACTCAATGAACTCACTATAACGATAAGGGCGAAAAAAGGCGAAAGTTCATGAAAAGAAGCGGGCAAAAAACCCGTCAAAACAGATGCTTGAATAAATCAAAAGAACATGAATGTAAACATTCATTGAATAAAACAAGACTAGAAAAGGGAGAAAATCTATGGAAAGAGTTGATACTATATGCTTTTACTTTATGTTGCAAGGATTATATGTTTGCTAATGTCCAATGAAGTTTAATTGGGTGTTTTTCCTTAGTGGATTAAGTTATTACTTTTGGAATAAAAATTCTTTTGCTAAACATGAGGATTAAAGTTTGTTTTGTTTAGATTAGCTATTGAATTTTGTCCATAGTAATTTGATCACAGGAAACCAATTGGGTTGAAGTAGTAGACATTAAATTACAAGTCATGAATTACAAATGAATAAGATGCTTGGAATGATGAAAAGAAAGTTTGTATAATCTATGACAGATTTCTCAATTGATTTGATGCAAATGCTTGAGGACAAGCAAGAGTTTAAGTGTGGGGGAATTTGATAGAGCCATTTTATACTCAATCTTTATAGTATAAATTGTGTTAAATTATTATTGATTTTATAGAAATCATAAGGAAATGGTACTTTAATTCCATCATCGTGATAAATCAGGTTAAATGGAGTCAAGGATGCTAATTCAAGTATTTAGAGAAGTCATCTACAACTTGGATCAAGACAAGAAATTACACCACCGGAGGAAGCACGGTTTGAGACACGGCCAATGTTCAAACCGTGTTACACACTGGACAAGAAGGCAAAAATGAGGACTTTGAACAGAGAGAGACACGGCTTAAGGCACGGCCGTGGTGGAACCCGTGGGAGAAACCGTGCTTGAAGCCGTGTTGGAAGCTAGGACCAAGGAGAAGAAAGTGTGTAACATCAACCAGATGAAGGCACGACTTGAAATCTAGCCGTGGGTGTAACCGTGGTACACACTGGACACGGATGAAGACTTGAAGATTATGTATAGATTAAGGCACGGCTTGAAATCTGGCCGTGTGTGTAATCGTGGTTCACACTGGGTGCGGATGAAGACTTGAAGAATATGCACAGAGGATGGCACGGCTTGATCCACGGCCGTGTGTTGAGGCGTGCCAGGCAGACGAATCTTCACTTCTCGAAATCTACTTGGAAAAGGAAAGATATTTTTGTATCTTGCTAGCAAAAGATCACATGCTATCCATCTAATAGTATAAATAGAGCCAACCCTAGAGGGTTAGAACAACTTTTGAACTTTTGATCTTGGGAATCTTGGATCTTGAAGAAGGAAACGTGGAGGCAGAGCAAGCAACCGGGTTCATTATGTTTCTATCTTTTATTTTCGTTTTGTTGATGAACATGAGTAGCTAAGCTACTTTTCTAGCCAAAGGGTCATAGATGTTTAATTCTCCACGAATTGTGAGGTCTAATTGACTTGTATTTATTCTATTCTTTGCTTTCGGGTATTCATATATCTTCTGATCGTTTTGTCATTATTATCTTTGTTGATTGGTATGAATAGAGCTCTTCTACTCAATTAGCAAGTTAATATATTGTCAACTAGCACGTCAAATCCGTAATTGTTTGATTGTTCTAGTCTTAGTGACGCAATAACATGTTTGGTTATAAAAGAGATGATCGAATTCATGTTATGGAGGTGTGTGATCATGTTTAAATAGGTTATCTTATAATCTACTGGCATGAATTGGTAGTCTCTCTAGATCTTAATGCTATTGATAGATTAAATCCTAAGCGCTTGTCTAAGGGTTGTTTAATCAATAAGAGAAATAATTCAAAGCGCTTGTCCGAGGTTATCGAGGAAGTAAGGAGAGATAGGTTGTTAGAGCTTGTTAATAACCATAACCAATTTATCTAGAACAAGAATAGAGAACATTTGCATCGATGATCAATTCCTAGAATTAAACCATCTTGATTCCTTTGGCTAGGCTTTTACCAATATCTGATTTTCTTACCTTGTTTTACTTTATTTGATTCACAAACAAAACCCCCCCATTTTCCTTTTTCTTATTGTTCTCTTTGAATAGAAATATCTTTACCAATCCCTGTGGATTCGACCCTACTCACCACTATATGCAAATCATATAATTGCCTAGGAGTAGGTTTTATTTTTGTTGGATTCGAGACCCATCACATACATCCCGAGAACTCAGAATCAGTTCGCAGATGCCCTAGCCACACTAGCATCTATGATCCAGATAACAGGAGGAGCCGAAGTTCAACCGATGAAAATAGACATCAAAAGTCGGCCCGCCTACTGTTTAACAATTGAAAAGATACAAGATGACAAACCCTGGTATCACGACATCAAGACCTTTCTCCAAGAAGGTGAATACCCCAAAATGGCTGGCAAGAATGACCAAAGAACACTCAGAAGGTTAGCAAGCTATTTCCTATTAAGTGGGTCTATTCTCTACAAAAGATCATCCGATACTACCCTATTGAGATGTGTGGACAAAGATGAAGCACGCGAACTGATGAAAGAAGTACATGAAGGAGTATGTGGACCTCATATGAATGGCAACATGTTAGCCCGAAAAATCATGAGGGTAGGATATTATTGGTTGACCATGGAATCAGATTGCATAAAATATGTCAAACACTGTGATGGGTGTCGAATCCAAGAAAAATAAAACCTACTCCTAGACAATTATATGATTTGCATATAGTGGTGAGTAGGGTCGAATCCACAGAGATTGGTTAAACTTATTTCTATTCAAGGAGAATAAAAGGGAAAAGAAAAATGGGGGGGTTTTGTTTGTGAATCAAAACAAAGTAAAACAAGGTAAGAAAATCGGATATTAATAAAAGCCTAGCCAAAGGAATCAAGATAGTTTAATTCTAGGAATTGATCATCGATGCAAATGTTTTCTATTCTTATTCCTAGATAAACTGGTTATGTTTATTAACAAGCTCTAACAACCTATCTCTCCTTACTTCCTCGATAACCTCAGACAAGCGCTTTGAATTATTTCTCTTATTGATTAAACAACCCTAGACAAGCGCTTAGGATTTAATCTATCAATAGCATTAAGATCTAGAGAGACCACCAATTCATGCCAGTAGATTATAAGATAACCTATTTAAACATGATCACACACCTCCATAACATGAATTCGATCATCTCTTTTATAACCAAACATGTTATTGCGTCACTAAGACTAGAACAATAAAAAAATTACGGATTTGATGTGCTAGTTGACAATATATTAACTTGCTAATTGAGTAGAAGAGCTCTATTCATACCAATCAACAAAGATAATAATGACAAAACGATCAGAAGATATATGAATACCCGAAAACAAAGAATAGATTAAATACAAGTCAATTAGACCTCACAATTCATGGAGAATTAAACATCTATAATCCTTTGGCTAGAAAAGTAGCTTAGCTACTCATGTTCATCAATAAAACGAAAAATAAAAATAAAAACATAACAAGCCTCTGTTTCCGGCTGCCTGCTCTGCCTCCTCCTTTCCTTCTTGTCTCCAAGGTGATTCTAGATTCAAAGATTGCCTCTAACCCTCGAGGGTTGGCTCTATTTATATTATTAGAGGGATAACATGTGATCTTTTGTGAGCAAGATACGAAAATGTCTTTCCTTTTCCAAGTAGATTTCGAGAAGTGAAGATTCGTCTGCCTGGCACGCCCTACCACACGGCCGTGGGTCAAGCCGTGCCATCCTCTGTGCATATTTCACGTATCATCTTCCGTGTCCAATGTGTACCACGACTCCACCCACGGCTAGATTTCCAACCGTGCCATCTGTGCATAATCAACAAGTCTTCATCCATGCCCAGTATGTACCACGGTTAGCCTCACGGCCAGATTTCAAGCCGTGCCATCCTCTGGTTGATGTTCCACAATTTCTTCTCCTTGGCACGTCTAGCTTCCACCACGGCTCCAAACACGGTTTCTTCTCCTACGGCTTCCACCACAGCCGTGCCATAAGCCGTGTCTCTCTCTGTTCAAAGTCCACATTTCCGCCTTCTTGTCCGGTGTGTAACACGGTTTGAACCTTGGTCGTGCTTCCTCCGGTGGTGTAATTCCTTGTCTTGATCCAAGTTGTAGATGACTTCTCTAAAATACTTGAATTAGCATCCTTGACTCCATTTAACCTGATTTATCACGATGATAGAATTAAAGTACCATTTCCTTATGATTTCTATAAAATCAATAATAATTTAACATAATTTATACTATAAAGATTGAGTATAAAATGGCTCTATCAAATTCCCCCACACTTAAACTCTTCCTTGTCCTCAAGCAATTGCATCAAATCAATTGAGAAATCTGTCATAAATTATACAAGCTTTCTTTTCATCATTCCAAGCATCTATTCATTTGTAATTCATGACTTGTAATTTTAATGTCTACTACTTCAACCCAATTGGTTTCCTATGATCAAATTACTATGGACAAAATTCAATAGCTAATCTAAACAAAACAAACTTTATTCCTCATGTTTAGCAAAGAATTTTTATTCCAAAAGTAAATACTTAATCCACTAAGGAAAAACACCCAATTAAACTTCATTGGATATTAGCAAACATATAATCCTTGCAGTATAAAGTAAAAGCATATGGTATAAGCTCTTTGCTAGGTATTCTCCCTTTTATACGTCTTGTTTTATTCAATGAATGTTTACATTCATGTTCTTTTGATCTATTCAAGCATCTATTTTAATGGGTTTTTGCCAGCTTCTTTTCATGAACTTTCGCCTTTTCTCCCTTATCGTTATAGTGAGTTCATTGAGTCGGCACATCCCGAGCTCATCACTCAAGTGACCGGGTTTTGAGATACCCCTACGGACTCTTCCTCACTCTAACATTCAAGTTTGAATACTCTTAACTCAATTACTTGAATCATTGGAGTAATGGCTATGCTTGATTTTTTTTATTTTTTTTTTATTTCAAAGAGTATATAGTAGCTAATATATCCTAGAAGTAAACTTGTTTATGTTTCAGTTAAGGACTCGACTTACTCTTAGACTTCCAATTCTAAAGCTAGATACAAGGTAAATTTGTTTCTTAAAGATTTCACTACTTAATTTTAACCAAGTATTCTAATCACAGCAGTGGGTGAGTAAAGCATTTGAACAAGTCAATTTCACATTTTGTAGATGCTTATTACAACATTTAGTACAATCTCTAGATTTCATGATAATTTTGAAAAAAATTGGCTTAAAATTGCTTAAGGACAAACATTCAAAGTATGAATCAATTCTCTATTCTCTATATTTTATTATCCTCTCCCCCACACTTAGCTTGAACAGTGTCCTCACTGTTCCTAATTTAGCACAATTGAAAAGGAATTAACAACTCAAGGAACATTAGAGAATAAGAGAGAGGAAATACTGGTACTTCCCTAGTATTGGAGTTCTCCCTTTAAGCTCTGGAAAGTGTCATCTGATTATGTGTATCCTTGCAGCAGCTGATCCAAAGAGTTCAAAACTACACTAAAATCAAAACAAAACTAAAACTAAAACTAAAGCAAAACAAAACTAAAATTTGAATTTTTTTTTTTTTTTTTTGACATGGGTTGCCTCCTATGAAGCGCCTTTCTTTAACGTCTTTGGCTAGACCTTCCTGGCTAGATGTTCGGATAAGGATTTTGATTCCAACCTTGGTGCCTGTGGTGATGGGTTAATAACATCCGCAACAAAAACAGGAGAGATATCGTTAGGGTGTTTCATGGCATCATAAATATGAAATTTAATCACTTCACCATCAAACTCCATAGTAAGGGTGCCATCATTTACATCGATTTTCATTTTAGAAGTCTTAAGGAATGGTCACCCTAATAATATCAATGATGAAGTATGAGAATCACTATCGTCCATGTCAAGCACATAAAAATCAACAGGAAAAACCAAACCATTGACTTGAACTAAAACATCCTCTAGAACTCCCTCAGGATAAACATTGGACCTGTCGGCAAGTTGAACAATAACACTCGTTTCCTTCAAAGGACCAACATTTAAACATTGATAAACAGATAAAGGCATGACATTGATAGAAGCTCCTAGATCACACATGGCTTTAGCAATTCCAAGATTACCTATTTTGCAAGGAATGGTAAACATACATGGATCCTTACATTTAGGGGGGAGCTTCTTCTGAATAATGGCGGAAACATTTTCACTCACACTAATCTTTTCATTTCCTTTCAGCTTCCTTTTGTTAGTGCATAAGTCTTTGAGAAATCTAGCATAGCGCGGTATTTGCTTAATTGCATCAAGCAAAGGAATATTTACCTCGACTTTGCGAAAAGTTTCCAGAATCTCTTTTTCTTCCGCTTCATTCTTGGATTTCGCCAATCTAGAGGGGAAAGGAGGTGGTATCAATATGACCTTTGATGGCTCAACTGGAGGCCTTCTAATCTGGTTGTCCTGCTGGCTCGGAGTCGAAATCTCTTTCTTGGTCTCTTCCTCAAGATTAGACGGATGTCCTTTCTTATTTGATCCCTGCAATTCTGTTCCACTTCTCAAGGTAATTGCATTAAAGCTTTGCTTCGGGTTTGGAATAGTTTGAGAAGGTAACTTACCTTGAGTTTCTAACCTATTGACAGCAGAAGCAAGTTGGCTTACCTGATTCTCCAAGTTTTGAATGCTTTGCTTTGTGTCCTCCTGAAATTGTTTGGTATTAACAGCGAGAGACTTAACAATGTCCTCAAGAGACATACCTGAGGTAGAAGGAGCTTGGGGTACTTGGTGTGGTGGCTTAGGCTGGAATTGTTGTGGGTTATTGCCATATTGGAAGTTAGGATGATCCCTCCATCCAGGATTATAAGTATTCGAGTAGGGGTCATACTTCCTTTGCGGTTGTCCTGGAAATCCGCCTACAGCATTGGCATGTTCATGGTTGTCATCTTGCAATGTGGGGCACATGTCGGTCGGATGATTAAGAGCAGCACAAATTCCACAAGCCTTCACCTGCTGTGTTTTTCCAAGAGCTAGCTGCTGCACAAGGGAGGTTAGATTAGAAATTTGATGTTCAAGGTTAGACACACTTACCTCATTTACCTTCCTTGAAGATGTATCATGCCTATGCCCAAATTGTTGCGAATTGGTAGCCATAATGGAGATCAATTCCCTAGCTTGACCAGGGGTTTTGTTTACTATGGCGCCTCCACTTGCAGCATCCATCATCTTTCTTTCCATCGGAAATAGGCCTTCGTAGAGATATTGGATGAAGAGTTGTTCAGATATCCCATGTTGTGGGCAGCTTGCACACAGTTGCTTGAACCTCTCCCAATACTCATGAAGAGTCTCGATGTCCCTCTGTTTGATACCACAAATTTCTCTTCTTATACCAGCGGCTCTGGATGCGGGGAAGAATTTGTCCAAGAAGAGTCTGACCATATCTGTCCAAGTAGTTATCGAACCTGGAGGCAAATAAAACAACCAATCTTTAGCTTTAGTACTTAAAGAAAATGGAAAAGCACGTAGCTTGATTTGATCGTCGATTATTCCTTGCGGCCTCATACTAGAACACACTATATGAAACTCTTTCAAATGCTTGTGAGGATCTTCATTCTCAAGACCATGAAATGTAGGTAGCAGATGTATCAACCCAGATTTCAATTCGAATTCCACAGCTAGTTCGGGATAGTGAATACAAAGTGGTTGTTGATTCACATCCGGTGCAGCCAACTCTCGCAATGTTCTTTCGAGATTTGCCATATCGTCTTCTCTTTCTAAATCAAGGGTTGAATCAGACAAATCCGACGCTAAGTTCAGTCCAGTGGATGATCTAGCTTCTTGTCGCAGCCACTTTAGAGTCTTCTCAATCTCCGGATTATAAGTTAGTTCACCTGTCTGAGAAGAACGAGTCATACAAGAATAGAAATAAATTTGACACCAATCCCCGGCAACGGCGCCAAAATTTGATAGGTGTCGAATCCAACAAAAATAAAACCTACTCCTAGACAATTATATGATTTGCATAGAGTGGTGAGTAGGGTCGAATCTACAGAGATTGGTTAAACTTATTTCTATTCAAGGAGAATAAAAGGGAAAAGAAAAATGGGGGGTTTTGTTTGTGAATCAAAATAAAGTAAAACAAGGTAAGAAAATCGGATATTAATAAAAGCCTAGCCAAAGGAATCAAGATAGTTTAATTCTAGGAATTGATCATTGATGCAAATGTTTTCTATTCTTATTCCTAGATAAATTGGTTATGGTTATTAACAAGCTCTAACAACCTATCTCTCCTTACTTCCTCGATAACCTCAGACAAGCGCTTTGAATTATTTCTCTTATTGATTAAACAACCCTAGAAAAGCGCTTAGGATTTAATCTATCAACAGTATTAAGATCTAGAGAGACCACCAATTCATGCCAGTAGATTGTAAGATAACCTATTTAAACATGATCACACACCTCCATAACATGAATTCGATCATCTCTTTTATAACCAAACATGTTATTGCGTCACTAAGACTAGAACAATAAAACAATTACGGATTTGACGTGCTAGTTGATAATATATTAACTTGCTAATTGAGTAGAAGAGCTCTATTCATACCAATCAACAAAGATAATAATGACAAAATGATCAGAAGATATATGAATACCCGAAAACAAAGAATAGATTAAATATAAGTCAATTAGACCTCACAATTCATGGAGAATTAAACATCTATAATCCTTTGGCTAGAAAAGTAGCTTAGCTACTCATGTTCATCAATAAAACGAAAAATAAAAATAAAAACATAACAAGCCTCTGTTTCCGGCTGCCTGCTCTGCCTCCTCCTTTCCTTCTTGTCTCCAAGGTGATTCCAGATTCAAGGATTGCCTCTAACCCTCTAGGGTTGGCTCTATTTATATTATTAGAGGGATAGCATGTGATCTTTTGCGAGCAAGATACGAAAATGTCTTTCCTTTTCCAAGTAGATTTTGAGAAGTGAAGATTCGTCTGCCTGGCACACCTTACCACACGACCGTGGGTCAAGCCGTGCCATCCTCTGTGCATATTTCACGTATCATCTTCCGTGTCCAATGTGTACCACGGCTCCACCCACGGCTAGATTTCCAACCGTGCCATCTTCTGTGCATAATCAACAAGTCTTCATCCATACCCAGTATGTACCACAGTTAGCCCCACGGCCAGATTTCAAGCCGTGCCATCCTCTGGTTGATGTTCCACAATTTCTTCTCGTTGGCACGTCTAGCTTCCACCACGGCTCCAAACACGGTTTCTTCTCCCACGGCTTCCACCACGGCCGTGTCATAAGCCGTGTCTCTCTGTGTTCAAAGTCCACATTTCCGCCTTCTTGTCCAGTGTGTAACACGGTTTGAACCTTGGTCGTGCCTCAAACCGTGCTTCCTCCGGTGGTGTATTTCCTTGTCTTGATCCAAGTTGTAGATGACTTCTCTAAAATACTTGAATTAGCATCCTTGACTCCATTTAACCTGATTTATCACGATGATAGAATTAAAGTACCATTTCCTTATGATTTCTATAAAATCAATAATAATTTAACACAATTTATACTATAAAGATTGAGTATAAAATGGCTCTATCACACTGTCATCTGTGTCAAGTCTACGCAAACCGGATAAATGCTCTGCCCAACGAGCTACACTTGTTATCCGCACCATGGCCATTCTCCGTGTGTTGAATCGACATAATAGGCCCTATCAATCCGACAGCATCCAACGGCCATAGATTTATACTGGTAGTGATTGATTACTTCACCAAGTGGGTAGAAGCTTCATCATACACTAATGTCACAAAAGGGGTAATAGTCCGCTTCTTAAAAAGGGACATAATAGCCTGATATGGAGTTCCTGAGTCTATCATCACCGACAACGGTACCAATCTTAACAATAAATCGATGACAGGTTTATGTCAACAATTCCACATAAAACATATAAATTCAACTCCCTACCGACCTCAAATGAACGGGGCAGTAGAAGCAGCTAATAAAAATATCAAAAAGATCATCGAGAAAATGACAACAACTTACAAAGATTAGCACGAAATATTGCCGCTTGCTCTCATGGCTTATAGGACTTCAATAAGAACATCCACAGGAGCCAGCCCTTACTCATTGGTATATGGTACAGAAGCAGTGCTACCAGTTGAAGTTGAGATACCATCATTCAGAATCCTGGCAGAAACTCAGTTAGCCAAATCAGATTGGGTAAAGAAGAGGCTTGATCAGCTGAATCTGATTGATGAAAGAAGACTTACCGCACTTTGTCATGGCCAGTGTTACTAACAAAGAATAGCCTGAGCATTTAACAAGAAGATGAGACCTCGGTACTTTAAAGAGGGGATCTAATACTAAGGAAGGTTCTCCCGAACGCCCAAGACTCCAGAGGGAAATTTACCCTAAACTATGAAGGCCCTTATGTGGTGAAAAAGGTTTTATCAGAGGTGCTCTGATATTAACTGAAATGGATGGTCCAGAATTGAGAGACCCCATTAACACAGATGTTGTAAAGATGTATTATCCTTAGGCAAGGAAATTGAAATTTTGCCAATGTTTATGAAAGCTAATGTTCGATATAAATTTCGTCGAGTCAAGTTATTGCTTTTTACAAGTAAAGTTAATATTCCTGAATGGTCAATAAATTCAAATCAATTCATCACGACAAATATTCCTAAACACATTATCCACCATATCACCAATGAAAGATAAATGCTGAAATGATAATGAATTTTAATATAGTTTGTGATATAATCCTATCTATTTTTGAACATTAGAACTAAGCGCATCATTAGGATAACATTACTGTCAAAAGAGCCTCGCACATAAAGAAAGGGGGCACATCAAAATTTTCAGCCCCGTGGCAAGATAAGAAGAAATGAAGCAGAAGCAAACCAGCACGAAGGTTCGGTTGTTTGTTTGCTATCCACGATAAACTGGCAAGCATATTAAAATAAATAACTCTCATCATATCATCACATCATTTAGTTCAGGCTGTAGAAAACATATTCAAAAGCACAAAATGAGTCAGCCCATAGTTGGGCACTTGTTTAAACATTCATCTTAATAGGGTAGTTAACCCAAAAAAGGGCACTTCCCTATGTCTTTTCTAAGGTCAGCCTATAAAGGCACCCTTTTGAGATATCGTTTTTATCTTAGGTTAGTCAGCCCATAGGGGGCACTTTCCTAAAACTTTGTCCTCATGGTCAACCCATAGGGGGCACTTTTTGAGGCAAATTCAATTCCAGGTTAGTTAGCCCATAGGGGGCACTTTCCTAAAACTTTGTCCTCATAGTCAACCCATAGGGGGCACTTTTTGAAGCAAATTCAATTCCAGGTTAGTCAGCCCATAAGGGGCACTTTCCTAAAACTTTGTCCTCATGGTCAGCCCATAGGGGGCACTTTTTAAGGCAAATTCAATTCCAGGTTAGTCAGCCCATAAGGGGCACTTTCCTAAAACTTTGTTCTCATGGTCAGCCCATAGGGGGCACTTTTTGAGACAATTCAACTCTAGGTTAGTCAGCCCATAGGGGGCACTTTCCTAAAAATTTGTTCTCATGGTCAGCCCATAGGGGCACTTTTTGAGACAATCCAACTCTAGGTTAGTCAGCCCATAGATTTCCTAAAAATCTACCTCATGGTTAGCCCATAGGGGGCACTTTTTGAGGCATTCAATTCAAGGTTAGTCAGCCCATGAGGGGCACTTTCCTAAATTCTCCTGATTAGTCAGCTCTTGGGGCACTTTTCGGAAATATTCTTCCAAACAGTTGCTAGTCTAGCAAGACGCTTCTGTTGACAGGTAGCCAGCTCATAAGAGCACTTCCTGAGTAAATTTTCTTTCTAAGGTTGCAAGTCTGATAAGACTCTTCCTATCATTATTTCTCATACATTCCTACACAATGCTTGAGATGTGTCATGTCGCCAATTAGTAGCCATAAAGCACTTTTTGGGAAAGAACATTACTCTAAATTGTTAGGACCATCTTAAATTGTGGGATTATTAGCTCATGGAGCATTTTCCTACCAAAAACCTATTTAAGAGGCCAAAAATGGCATCTTTTCTTTTTTGTCTTTGTAGTCAAGTTTTTCAAACTTTACTACAAAGAGGGGCAGCTGTAAACACCCCATTTTTGCCCTAGGAATCAATAATACTAAAAAATAATCAATTTTTAATTTTTCCCAATTTTTCCAATTTTTCCCTAATTTAGCATAAATAATAAAAATATCTACAAAAATAAAAATAAATAGGAAAACACATCAATTTTGAAAAATGATTTCAGAAATGGCAATAATAAATAATGAATAATTTTTATAAATTTTTGAAATTTCAAAAAAATACAAAAAAATGGAAAAATCGCATTGCATATATGCAATTTGCGATATAAAGAAAATCGAGAAATTGGGCCAGCTCAGCTGGTTCGTGCGTGCGCTGGGAACGTGTGGGATGCTTGGAGGTCGCGAGTTCGAATCTTCCCCCGAGCACTTGATGCATTTTTTTTCGTTTCGCTTGGAGTTGTCGCGTGGCAGCGCGTGATTGGTCGAAGGAAATCACGCGTGTTGCACGTGATCATCTTCCTCACCCGGACAGACGCGAGAAGAAGCCGGAGCAAGTCCGACGAAGGTGGAATCGACCATTTTTTTTCAAATCTTCTAGATTACTGTCAAGATAAAGCCAAATCCATAAGATAAATCAAAGAAAAACAAGAGATCAACATCAAATCGCCGGGATAAAATCAAATCTAAAAACGGAAGAAATTCGGATTTATCCAAATCGGCCGATTTGAGCTTATCCAAGAGGGTTTCCGGACGCCTATAAATAGAGGAGGAGGGGAGGAAGCCAAAACACGAATGAGAATTGAGAGAAAGTGAGGAAAGAGTGCAAATCGGAGAGCATCGGAGGAGACCCAAAACCGCGAAGCATCGGCCGGAGTTAAACCACCACCAGGAGGCGATCTGGGAGCAAACCACCGCCACCATTGGATTCAGCAACCTCGAGAAGCTAGGATTCGACACCTTACCCGCTGCAAAAGGCCACCGGAACGCCGTGAACGAGCCTTCCCCGCCGCCGTGTCCGACCGACCCAACCCGCGCACCGACTCGAATCCAGGTAAGTCGGGTTTTCCAGATTTTTTTTAATTTATTTATTCCGAATTGATTTATTATTTGTTATTTATTTAGCTATTTATTTATTTTTTTTGTTTTATTTTCAATAAATAGGAAAATGTAGAAATCATATTTTTCTAGAATTTAATAATGTGGAAAATAAAAAATAAGAAAAAAAATAAAAAAATATATATATATAAAAAAAAAAAATAAAGAAAATAAAAATATAGAAAAGTAATAAAAATATTAGGAAAATAATAATAAAATTTTAGATTTCAAAATAGGATAGATAATAACTTAGGATAAAATCTTAAAAATCATAAAAAATTATAAAAATCATATAAACATCATAAAAAAATGAAGAAGATCATAAAAATCATAAAAAATCAAGAAAATCATATAAACATCATAAAAAATAAAGAAAATCATAAAAATCATAAAAAAAAATAAAAATGAAAAATTCAAACATTATAAAAGAATCATAAAAAAATGAGTTTTAGTGCTTAGAAAAATCCTTTTCTTCAAAAAAATCAAAATTGATGTTTTTCCAAAAAAAAATCATTTTCAAAATAAAATCAAATTAAAGCTTAGGCTTAGAATTTTTTAGAAAAATGCCAAAATTAATAAGAACATAAAGCAAAAGAGATTTCAAAATTAAAATTCACAAACAAACTTAAAGTTTTCAGAAAAGTGAACTACGGCTTGTTTGATCCTGAATAGCAGGTACGTAGGCACCCATCCAGGTCAACCCCTAAAATGAATGAAAAATCATTTTTTTCAAATAATTCAAAAATATAATAAAAAGTAACAGAAACACAATAAAAACACATTTCTAAAGAGGAACAATTTCAGGAGATTATGTGGTAACCGTAAAGGTTTTAATAGGTTAGCCTCCAGACTTAGAAACTCTGGTTTTTCCTTTTCCTCTTTTCAAAAACGAGAAGAGGAAATAACGACGACTAGTGGTCCAAATTAAGACTAATCCGCTTCTTTAGTCTTAATTCAATTTTTCCCAACAACAGTTGGGTGGCGACTCCAAAAATCAAACGAAATTCCTAACTCAAGTCGAGGATCTATATTAGATGAGCATAGGGTCTAGTGTAGATCGGATTAGGAATGGGAATTCAGAAATTAGACTCGACAATGGCCAAAGTACACAGTCGTGTACACGGCCGTGTATCTCCCCGACGCCGACCTTTTATGTTGTTTTGTTATTTTTTGCACTTATTGAAGTGATGTCGTTTTGGACTTGTATTTTTACGAATTGTAACCCTAGTATAAAGCTCCTAGGGTTTAGAATAGAGATAGAATTTACATCTTAGAACATTAAACATCTTTGAGAGGCTCCTCTCTTGGTTCTTCAAGAACTAATTTGAACTTATCGGATTGATTTCCGTGGCGTTCATCCCGACTTATCAATCGGTCTTGCATCCCGATTGTGGCGTCTTCACATTATACCAAGGTTCTTGTCTCGCTTATAGACAACGGGTCGCGGTTTCCACTTCAGGTGTTTGGGCATCTTAGGTAACGAATTTCCGAACGTATTGGTATTGGGTTTCATCACGGGATGGCGTGGTTCGTATCAAACATGATGAAGCCATAATTCAAACTAAAATGATCATTGTATTCATGTTATAGGACATATAGATATGCAGAATTTTCATATAAGAAGTCCTACTATGAATTGTATTTTGTAATTGAAATCAATGCATAGGAATTTAAATGACTCGAAAGAGAAATTTAGGATTTATTAGGAGTTCCTAAGTAAGATTTAATAATTTATGCGGAAGTGGCCTTATTGAATTTATATTAGAATTTGACCTACGTGTTTCATGCAATATTTTTATTTATTTTTTCACTAAGGGATTAGGAGAAATTATTTTAAAGATATTAGGCAATCATATAATTGGGAAATTTATGATTGTAAATTAAAATCCTCCATTGATTTTAATTGGCGGGAGCTATTAAATTAAATTGGGGTTATGTTACTTTAAAACTTGAAAAAGGATTAAGGTTTTGTCAATTTCTTGTAAAAATCCATATAGCTATGAGTTACTATAACATGAAGGCAATATGATTAGTAGAATTAGGGTGGATTCTATTTTCCCACCATCAATTCATTCTTTTTCAACACAATATTTCTTTTTGCACAATTAGTATAATTCATTCACATTTGATTCTTATCTAATATCATTGCCTAAATAATAGTAGAAATTGACATAGGTCTATTATTTAATCAATCTTCATAGTTCGACACTCTTCTCTCACTATATTGCTTGATCCGATCCGGTACACTTTCCGGTATTTATTCACACTTATTTTATATCTCTTTTTGCGTGGATCAAGTTTTTGGCGCTGTTGCTGGGGATTGATCAATATTAGACCATCTTCAAATTCTATTGTTAATTTAGGCTCAATTATTTTTTTTTCTTATCATTGTGTGATTGTTTCCCATTCTCTTTGAAGTTTTTTTTTTTATGTGAAAGAGTAGAAGTGCTGAACTTCTACCAATTAATCTTGAGATAGAACGCACCTTGCGACAACTTAGAAGAGAGCAAAGAAGAAAGAAAGAAGTGGACATGGCAGATGAGAACAACAATCGGATTCAAGGTGTTGGTAGAGCACTTCAGGAATATACAATACCTGTTGTATTAGGTCCTGCAATCAGAAGACCTACGATCCATGCTAACAATTTTGAGTTGAAACCAACACTCGTTCAAATGGTTCAATCAAATCAATTTGGAGGATATCCAAATGAGAGTCCTGATGAGCATATTGCAGTATTTCTTCAATATTGTAATATAGTGAAAATGAATAATATATCTGATGATGTAATTAGGTTGCAACTTTTTCCATTTTCACTTAGAGAAAAAGCTAGGGCTTGGTATAATTCACTACTACAGGACTCTGTAACCACTTGGGCTGATCCCTCATCTAAATTTTTAAGGAGATTTTTTCCACTAGCTAGAACTGCTAGGTTAAGAAATGACATCACAAACTTCACTAAGTTTAGTGGTGAATCACTTTACAAAGCATGGGAAAGATTCAAGAAGACAATTAGAAAATGCCCCCATCATGGATTACCAAATAATCTCTTTATTGAGATTTTCTATCTCAGTTTAGATGAGACATTGAGATCTCTAGTAGATGCTGCTTCTGGAGGTGCACTAATGAGTAAGACGTATGATGAGGCTAGTGCTTTGATTGATGAAATGGTCACTAGTGCACATTATTGCCAACATGAAAGAGGTAAGTCTAGAGTGGCATCTATCAATGACATGGACACCTTAACAGCTCAGATTTTAGCTCTTACCACCCAGGTAAGTAAACTCACCTCTGTACCTTCTTTTAACGTTAATCAAATTTCTTGTTGTGAGTTATGCTCAGGACCACACTCAACTCTTGAGTGCCCATCTAGAAACTTTTCCTCCTCATCTCATGGAGAGCAAGTAAATTTTGTCAACAATTTCCAAAGAGGTAATCAAGGACCTTATACAAACACCTATAATCCAGGGTGGCGTAACCATCCAAATTTCTCATGGAGAAATGATAACAATGCACTTAAACCACCTAGATTTCAAAAGCAAGGTCCTAATCATAATATCCCCCATAAAAAAATATTCTAATCATAATACCTCTTCTCAGCAAAGTCAGTCTAAAATGGAAGAACTCATGATAAGTTATATGCAAAAGACTAACACAATGTTGCAAAATCAATAAGCTACCATTAGGAATCTTGAGAATCGGCTGAGTTAAATGTCTCAATAGTTGAGTAATAGACCATCTGGGTCTTTACCTAGCAATACTGAGCAGAATCCTAAGGGTGTAAATGCTATTATGCTAAGAAGTGGTAAGGAATTAGTTGATAAGAAACTTGAGGAAAAGGAGGTTAACCTAAAGAAAGATAAAGGGAAACAAAAGGAAGAGGAACCAAAGCAAAATTCACTAAAGGTGAAAGCATATGTTCCTCCTATTCCTTTCCCAGGAAGGCTGAAGTAACAACAATTGGATTTACAATTTGCTAAATTTTTAGAAGTCTTTAAAAAAATGCAAATTAACATTCCTTTTGCAGAGGCACTTCAGCAAATGCCTTCATATGCTAGATTCATGAAGGATTTGCTCACCAAGAAGAGAAAGATAGATGGGAATGAACCTGTAATGCTTACAGGGGAGTGTTTTATGATCCTACAGAAGAATTTATCCAATCTGCCATGAAAACAAAGAGATCAGGGAAGTTTTACTGTTCCTTGCACTATTGGTAATTTTCATTTTGATAAAGTCCTTATAGATTCTGGTGTAAGTATAAACTTAATGCCTCTGTCCATTTTCAAAAAACTAGGACTTGGAGAATGTAGGGAGACGCATGTCACCCTACAACTTGCTGATAGAAGTGTCAAGTCCCCAAAGGGTATAGTGGAGAATGTCCTAGTAAAAGTGGACAAATTCATCTTTCCAGTTGACTTTATAGTCTTGGAAATGGAAGAAGATAGAGAGGTACCCATGATCTTAGGAAGACCATTCCTTGCAATAGGTAAGGCATTGATAGATGTGGAACAAGGTAAGTTGACCTTGAGAGTTATGGATGAAGAAGTTACTTTTAATGTTTATGAGGCCATTGGGAAATTTGATGATTGTAAGTCCTGTTACACAATTGATGTTATTGATGAAATTTCCTGTGAGAATATTGAAGAGAATGCAGGTATGGAGACAATAGAATCAGTTCTCAAGGATATAGATGAATGGAGTGATGATGAAGAACCAATTAAAGAATGTGTGGAAGATGCATTAGAAATTCGAGCTCATTGCTATGAGGAGCTAGGAACAAGTGAGAAGAAGCCAATTCCATCGTTGACACAACCCTCGGTGCTTGAGCTTAAACCATTACCTAGTCATTTAAAATATGCATATCTTGGAATAGATGATACTTTGCCAATAATCATTTCTTCTTCTTTGATAGGTGACCAAGAGCAACAACTTTTGGATGTTCTAAGAGAGCATAAGGAAGCTACTGGGTGGACCATTGCTGATATTAAGGGAATTAGCCCTTCAATTTGTACTCATAGGATATTTCTTGAGGCTGAGTGTAAACCTATAGTACAACCACAAAGAAGACTTAACCCAACTCTTAAGGAAGTTGTAAAAAAAGAAGTGCTTAAATTGTTAGATGCAGACATTATTTTTCCAATTTTTGATAGTAAAAGGGTTAGTCTTGTCCAAGTTGTGCCAAAAAAAGGTGGTATGACTATGGTAAAAAATGAGGTTAATGAATTAATTCTCACTTGCACTGTAACTGGTTGGAGAGTCTGTATAGACTATAGAAAACTGAATGATGCTACCCGCAAAGATCATTTCCCCCTCCTTTTTATAGATCAGATGTTAGAAAAACTTGTAGGGCATGATTATTACTACTTTTTAGATGGTTACTCTGGTTACAATCAAATCCATATAGCACTCGAGGACCAAGAGAAAACCACCTTTACTTGTCCCTATGGCACATTTGCTTTTAGGAGAATACCCTTTGGTCTTTGTAATGCATCCGCTACATTTCAAATATGCATGATGTCCATATTTTCTGACATGATAGAAAATTTTATTGAAATATTCATGGATGATTTTTCTGTTTTTAGGAAGTCATTCGAAACATGTCTGACAAATTTAGGATGTATGCTTAAGAGATGCAAGGAAACTAATCTACTTCTTAACTGAGAAAAATGCCATTTCATGGTAAGAGAGGGAATAGTCTTAGGGCACAAAGTATCTAAGCAGGGAATTGAAGTTGACAAGGCAAAAGTAGAGGTGATAGAGAAGCTACCACCACCTACTACAGTGAAAGGAATCAGAAGTTTCTTGGGACATGCTGGCTTCTACAGGAGATTTATCGAGGACTTCTCTAAAATCTCAAGGCCTCTTTGTAATTTATTAGAAAAAGATTATACCTTTGTTTTTTATGACAATTGTTTGCAGGAATTTAATCTATTGAAGGAGAAGCTCACTACCGCACCCGTGATTGTTGCACTTGATTGGGAGCATCCATTCGAGTTGATGTGTGATGCCAGTAACTATGCTGTAGGAGCGGTACTTGGGCAAAGGAAAGATAAGTCATTTCATGTAATATACTATGCAAGTAGAACCTTAAATGAGGCCTAAAGGAATTATGCCACAACTAAAAAAGAACTTTTAGCAGTCATATTTGCGTGTGATAAATTCCGGCCTTATCTGATAGGTTCTAAAATCATAGTATATACTAACCATGCTGCCCTTAAGTATCTATTTGCTAAAGCTGATGCTAAACCTAGGTTAATTCGATAGATTCTACTACTACAAGAATTTAACCTAGAAATTAAAGATAAGAAAGGAATTGAAAATGTGGTGGCTGATCATTTATCCCGTCTGGAATCTAATTGTTTTGATTCACCTATTAATGAAAAATTCCTTGATGAACAATTGCATGTAGTAGAAGTCCAAAGATTACCTTGGTATGCTGATATCGTTAATTATTTGGTTAGCAAAATCACTCCATATGGTTTATCTTACCAATAGAAAAAGAAATTTTTACATGATGTGAAGTTTTATTTTTGGGATGAACCATATATCTTTAAAAATTGTGCTGACAAAATAATTAGATGGTGCGTACCTAAAAGTGAACAGCTTAGCATTATACAACATTGTCATTCTAGAGAGGTAGGAGGACACTTTGGTGTAGAAAGAACGACAGCTAAAATTTTATCATGTGGATTTTATTGGCCCAGGTTGTTCAGTGATTGTAGAAACTACATCATGTCTTGTGCTCAATGTCAAAGGACTGGCAACATTTCTAGAAGACACGAATTACCACAAAATAATATACTTGTAATTGAGCTTTTTGACGTTTGGGGAATCGACTTTATGGGTCCTTTTCCCTCATCTTTTTCAAACAAATATATTCTTTTAGCTGTTGATTATGTTTTGAAATGGGTAGAGGCAGTTGCTCTACAAACTAATGACAACAGGGTGGTTATTAAATTTTTTAAAAAGAATACATTTTCAAGATTTGGGGTACCTAGAGCTATAATAAGTGATGAGGGAACACATTTTTGTAACAGGCAATTTGAGAAATTATTATTAAAATATGGAGTTACTCACAAAATTGCCATCCCTTATCATCCACAAACGTGTGGATAGGTTGATGTATCCAATAAGGAAATTAAGCGAATTCTAGAAAAGACTGTCAGTGCATCCAGGAAAGATTGGTCTTTAAAAATCGATGATACATTATGGGCTTATAGAACAGCATTTAAAACCCCTATAGGAATGTCCCCCTACAAGATTGTTTTTGGTAAATCGTGTCACTTACCAGTAGAGCTCAAGCATAAGGCATACTGGGCTATTAAATACCTTAACTTTGATGAGAAAGCTACAAGTAAAAAAGGATTGCTTCAACTAAATCAAATGGCTGAAACGAGAGAAGAAGCATATGAAAATGCCAAAATTTACAAAGAACGAACTAAGCGATGGCATGATAAGAACATTTTGAGGCGAGAATTTTTCCCTAGTGAGAAGGTCTTACTATACAACTCCCGCTTGAAGCTGTTCCCAATTAAGTTGAAATCACGATGGTCTAGACCCTTTGAAATTGTTAATGTGTTTCCTTATGGTGCAGTTAAGTTGAAGGCAGAAGACAACCGTACTTTTAAAGTAAACGGTTATCTTCTCAAACATTACTATGAAGGGGAAAATGTTGATAGAAATGCCACAGCTGTGGATTTAGGAGAATTGAGGACATAAACTAGAAAAGTTAGGCTAGCGACTATAAACTAAGTGCTTCATGGGAGGTAACCCATGCTCAATAAGTGTATACACTAGTTTTTTAGTTTTGTTGATATATAAATAAAAAAAAGAAGAGATAAGAGCCATCGGCTTTCAGCCAGCCTAAACTCTCTGTACAAATAAAGGCTGGCTCAAAAGGCCGGCGGCGTACAGGTACAGGGTGTCGGCCTTTGTCTGGTTTTTAGACATTGGTCATCCCGTCTCTCTCTCTCAATTGCTCAATTTTTTTCTCTCTCTTAACTCACTTCTTCTCTCACGACTCCCGTCTCTCTCTCTCGCACTTCTCCTCTCTCTTTGACCTATTTCTTCTTCACTCTCTCACTCACTCTCCTCTTGCATTCAAGACACTCTAAGTTTTCTTTCTTCTTCTCTTTAAGTTCACTCTTCTTTGCTTATTGGAGTTTGCTGAAAATGTCGTCCATATAGGTTGTAAATTTCAGATCACATGCGAAATTGATGGGATTGTTGGATTAAAGTTGTTGGTTTGATGATTTTTCATGTAGAAGTCGATTATTTAACTTGCATGTTGATGGGTTATAGTGATTTGTGTTTGATTCGTCAGAAACCCATTTAGCAAATTAGAAATTTGGATTTAACCAATTGTGTAAAATTGTTAGAATTTGGGCTTTTTGCGCTTTAGAGAAATGTAACTACTATTACTTACAGTAGTTATGGTTAATTTTGAGTTCCTGTGTCATGATTAGGAGATGCTGCAAATTAAGTTCATGAATGGGTATATTTTGCGAAAAAAATTCAGATTGCATGAGTTTAGAAGGACCTTGCTACTGTTAATTACATGATTATTCTTTCACTACATGTTAGAGTATTTGCACAACTTGAAATTCATGTGTTCTCCTTTTCACACGTATTTTTTAAAACTCCCACTTTGGTTAAAATCTAGGCCGCATAACTTAGACTGCCAGCCTTTAATTTCTAATTACAAGTGTAATTGACATAATGAAACTTTTGTGCTTAAGCAATTGCTGGTGCTTCTTTAAAGATAAACCATGAGTGAAACATGAATATATTGGCATGAGAAGTTTCATTGAGTTAGTTAATCGATGAACTAACATTACTTTATGTAGCAATGCTACTAAAAAATTTCCAACCTAGTAGGAAGAAGCAAAAGACCTCTAAACCATCAACTTCAGGAACTCAACCAAAGTTCCTACTTTCCAATCAAGAATATGCAAAGGAAAGGAAGAAGAGGTTTGACAAGATGACAATCTTAAATCATCAATATCTAGATTGGATGGTTCTGCAGGAATATGGCATGGATGAAAGATTGCAACAGATGGTGGCAAATAAGACTTGGTTTTAGCTCTTCGAGATAAAAGAGCCAGCTTATAAAGATGTTACAATTGAGTTTTTGTCCACTATGCAGATAGAGAAGGATGATAGGATCACCATGACTTTTCAAGCCTATGAAGAGATTCACAGATTACAATTGAATCAAATCGAGTTCTTCTTAAAATTTCATGATGACCTAGAACCTGAAGAAAATTCAACGCCTGGCCTGAAGAAATGAGTGATGAAATGATGTGGTTTTAGATGATTCATCCTAGACAAGATGATTTCGTGCCTTCAAGGTCTTTGGCTTCTAGTTTCGCTGCTGTAGAGCACAAGTTACTCCACCATATCCTTGCTCACATAATCTGTTGTAAGAAAACTAGTCATAGTAAGGTGACTAGTTTTGATATGTTTTACCTCTTTTGCATGATTAATGATTACAAACTTGACATTGGTATAGAGGTAGCTACTTTTATGAGCAGACAGATTGAAGATACAAGGACACAATTCATTTTATGTGGAGGATATATAACTGCCTTATTGAAAGGTATGGGGATTTTCAGAGATCCTATTGATGATAAGGGAATAGAGTGTAAGAGGATTTCTTCTGCACCATTCAGAGGTTGGGGACTCACTAAATTAATCCACAAGCCTAATCCTCCCATTGATGAGGAGGGAATTCATGAGGTCCCTTCCACTGATAGACCCTTAGGTTCTTATTCTAACCCTTATACTAGCAGTTATGAACAGTTGAGAAAGGACATAAAAGAAGTCAAGAAAAAAGTTCATGAAGAGCGGAAAAAGAACAAGAAATTTAGGACCACCTTGGTCGATATGTTAAAATCCGCAATATCATGTTTTCATCCAGCAGCCGTAGAACATTTGGATTATGAGACCTCAAGTGAGGTCTCCAACTCTGAGCCTGACAGTTTTTGAATTTCTTCTCTATTTTTTTTTTTTAACTTTGATGATTGGTCTGTATAGATTTTGTTAAGCACCCACTTGTTGGGAAGACTTGTGATCCATGAAATTTTTCTTTTAGTGTTTTATTTCATGGTTATGAAACAGGGATGACAGATATTTTGGAGGAATTTTCTTACTGATGAACAATTTGACACCAGGGAAGTACCAGTGTTTCAATTTTTTTGCATTGACATTCTTTTCCTTAATTTTGCAATATTATAGGAACAATGAGGATATTGTCCAATTAAAGTATAGGGAAGGGATTATAAATGTAGAAGTATAATGACTGATTGCACACATCATGAGTTTGCAATTCCCATGCTTTATTTATGTCCTTAAGTGTTTATCATCAATGAAATCTTGAAATTAACTTAGATTGGTGCCCCAGTCAACAACTGTTGTGACTGGTTTACATAGTTAAAATTTAATAGTAAAAATCTCTAGAGAACGGATTTACCCTATGTTTAGTCTTTGAATTTGAGATTGAGTCCTTAAGTTGAAAAAAAACAAGCAAGTTTACTTCATGGAAAAATTGGTTGCGATAAATTTCTCTTGAAATTTCTTTGAGAATACCTTAACACCTAGTGAAAGAGGTAAAGGAAATATTTTACTTAGTGATCCCTTATAAAAATAGTCTTAACTAATATTCATTCATATATATATATATATATAAAAGGGCAATTAGAGCCTTTACTCCAATGACTCAGGAAAGTGAGTTAAGAGTATCCAATCTTAAATGTTAGTGTGAGGAAGAGTTCGTAGGGGTCCCTTTAAAACCTGGTCACTTAGGCAATGAGCCCGGGATGTGCCGACTTAATGAACTCATAATAACGAGAAGGGCGAAAAGGCAAAAATTTTAGTACCTTAATGAAAACCAGGTTGACGTGGGTGAGCTTTGGTCCCTCGGAAGAGTGAAGTCCAGCTCCGCTGTCAATTAAGGTAAAAAAAAAAAAGTGAATACAGAATAATAAGTGAAATAAAGACTAAATTAAAGAGGGAGAAATTCTAGGAAAAAAATGGATACCATATGCTTTCACTTTTTGTTATCTTGTTTAGAGAAGTAAAATTGAGGGAGATTATACTTGCTAATAACCAATGAAGTTTAAATGAATGTTTTTCCTTATGGACTAAGTATTTTTCTTTTGATTGTTAAACATTGGGATTAAAAATCTGTTTTATTTAGATTAACTACTAAATTTCTACTAGATATCCTAGTTACAAGTTTCAGTATGGTTAGAACAATGGGCACCAAAAGTTCAATGACAGATTTCTCTTGTTTATTTCAATTATTTTGCTTGAGGACAAGCAAAAGTTCAAGTATGGGGTTATTAATAAGATCACATTATACTTATATTTTCTTCTGGATTTATATTAAATTTATTTCAATATTATAAGAAAATATAAAGAAATGGTATTTAATGGTGTTTATTGTGAAAAATCAGGTTTTGAGGACCAAAAAGTAAACTACAAGTTAATTGGAGGAGTTTTTCAAATTAGGTTTTGAAGGTTGCTGGCCTACTACTGAAGGCTGCCGACCTTAAGGTTGGCCTAAGAAAGAAACCATCCTAGCGCATCAAAGCCGCCAGCCTTGAGCCGGCCTTGACTATTTCTCGGATGTCCATGCGAAAATCTCTCTAAAATCTTATCTTGATTGATTTGCTGACTCAATTCCTCATCAAATCAGCCTTATCCTCCTCCTCTTTGGATCTATAAATAGACCCCTTGTGTGAACCTTGAGGGGCATTCTTGTTTTGATCTTTTGAATCATTAGAATTCCCTTAGGAACTTTAGGATTTTATCTTCTCTTTAATTCTTTCACATTTCATGTTATTCTAAATGTTAGTTTGAAGAAAGAATGTTACTGAATTTTGCTTTCAATTGAAGAATTTTAGGAATCATTTCGGAAGATTGAAGTTTTACAAACTCTTGAAAATTATAGCAACTGTTCATTCACTTAATTTTCTTTTATGCCATTTATCAGTTTATTTTTATTATTTAATATGAATTCCATTACACCTATTTACTTCAATTGTTTTTATGCAATCCACACCATAATGTTCTAAATCATCTTTGTGGAAAACATGATGAAGCCATAATTCAAACTAAAATGATCATTGTATTCATGTTATAGGACATATAGATATGCGGAATTTTCATATAAGAAGTCCTACTATGAATTGTATTTTGTAATTGAAATCAATGCATAGGAATTTAAATGACTCAAAAGAGAAATTTAGGATTTATTAGGAGTGCTTACGTAAGATTTAATAATTTATGCGGAAGTGGCGTTATTGAATTTTATTAGAAATTGACCTACGTGTTTCATGCAATATTTTTATTTAATTGTTCACTAAGGGATTAGGAGAAATTATTTTAAAGATATTAGGCAATCATATAATTGGGAAATTTATGATCGTAAATTAGAATCCTCCATTGATTTTAATTAGCGGGAGCTATTAAATTAAATTGGGGTCATGTTACTTTAAAACTTGAAAAAGGATTAAGGTTTTGTCAATTTCTTATAAAAATCCATATAGCTATGAGTTACTATAACATGAAGGCAATATGATTAGTAGAATTAGGGTGGATTCTATTTTCCCACCATCAATTCATTCTTTTTCAACACAATATTTCTTTTTGCGCAATTAGTATAATTCATTCACATTTGATTCTCATCTAATATCATTGCCTAAATAATAGGTCTACACTCTTCTCTCACTATATTGCTTGATCTGATCCGATACACTTACCGGTATTTATTCACGCTTATTTTATATCTCTTTTTGCGTGGATCACCCTCCATAACAGTCATCACCCTCTTATTTGGACACTGTGTTACCAATTGCCTAAATCCCATGCATTTAAAGCACTTAATCTGGCGTACATTTCCACTAGTAGATCCAGGAGCAGTCTGCCTCAAATCTGGTGTTATTACCTCTTTACCTTTCCCAATAGGTTAATTTTCTCTAGTAGTATTTGGGGTAGTTTTGTCCACTGCTCTACTGCCTCACCTACCGCCTTTGTTCCCCCTGATCGACCATCAGCTGCTATGGGTTTGGTAATAGTATTAGGCCTACTGCTTGGAGCCTTAAACAAGTTGGACCTCCTTTATCTCTCCACTTCCAAGGCCAACTGAATAGCCTCATCAAGTGTAATATAGCGCTACAGCTCAACAACACACGCTATTTCATATTTTAAGCCTGAGACAAAGCATGCTACGGTTTGTTCTAGAGGTTCAATGGACCCACATCTAATCATGAGGGTTTCGAATTCCTACACATAATCATCTACTATCTTGCCTCCCTACCTCAAGGTCTGTACTCGCATAAACAGTTCCTGCTTGTAGTGCTCAGGAATGAACCTTTTTCTCAATACCCTTTTCATATCCCTCCATGTCTGAATCTCAGCCTCTCCATCCCTACGCCTACTGATAATCAGATTCTTCCACCATAATGTAGCGTACCCTATAAACTCGACAGCTGCCAATCGAACCCCGGTATTATCATCGATCTCATAACATTCAAAGAGACCCTCAACCTTGTCCTCCCAATTTAAATAATCATCAGCTGATCCCTTGCCATCATGAGAAGGCATCTGCAGTTTCACATACTCCAATCCCCGAGGCGGCCTGAAATCCCTATTCCGATATGGATTAGCCCTAAAATTGTCATCCCTTTCTTCCCTGTATGGAAGATGTTCCTCACCCATCCTTCTATTCAAATTTCCATCTCTTAATACTCTATCTCTCTGAGGATTCTGTGGAGCTACCCGAGGCAATACCTAATGGTTTACCACTAGTGGTTGTGGTAATATCATTCTGTCAATCCTAGTTGCCAGAGTAGCAACTATAGTAGTAAGATCCTAGAGCTGTTCTTCCAAAGTCCTCTTACCTGCAACATTATGACCCTGACCTGCACCAACCTGACTATTGGCTTCATCGCCAATTCCCCCATTCACGCTATCATTCGACATAGTTGTAGACTTGGTATATTGAACCTCAAAGACAATTTGAAGCAAAGGAGCACACCTCACAACCACACTTCCTTTAACGCCACACAATAGCCACTACAAAAGGAAAACAAACAACTCCACTTAACTTCACTCAAAATAAATGTATGTTATTATAATCCACGTGTAGCACTCTTCTCCACAACACATTAACACATCATAATGCAACACTTCTATAATTCACCACCACATGCAACACTTGCAATCCCCTTTTTAATCAACACATACACAACGCCATACACATACCATTTACTTAGCACACAAATGCAATGCCACATACACACACCTTTTCTATACATGGTGCATGACAAATTCAATCACCACAACAATAATATTCCCCACTCCTTTCAAATCACGGTGCAACAACTTTCCCAAATTCCACAAAACACTCACTTCACAAACAACTCCACGCCAAATTGACTCACACCGCCACTTACAAAATACACACACCACACTTAATTTCAATCAACAATATCACACTCACGGTGTAATACTCCACTTCCACGGCAACAACAACAAAAAGTACTCCACTTCCAACACAATTTCTAACCATAACTTTACACAAAAGGCAACAATTCAAATTTGAAAATCAAACCACTTCACTAATTGCAACCCTTCCACAATTGGTAAGAAATGATTTTCAAATTCAAGAAAACACTCAATAACTCCTCAACTTAATAGATGTGTTTGAATTCAAATAAATTCCTTATTATCCCACACAATGCAAATCTGGAAAATTGCACACTTACACTTCCGAATTGCACAAGAAATCACACAACACACTCTACAAGCTTCTTCAAACAACAAATCAATCACGGTATGGATGGGGTAATTTCCAAATTTGAAAATTTGAATCAATAATACACTTTTACTCCTCTTCCCTTCTACGAGAATGATCAACCACAAGAAGCTACAACAAGCCCTTCAATTCAACTTCAACAAGCAGCAAATTCACTTCTCAATCAAGACAATTACACCACCTCAATTCTCAACAAACAATTTCGGATCACAATATAAAGAACCCTAATTGAACATGAAGAATAAGAAATCCACCAACACTAAATCCCTTCTCTTAACTTGTGCTCTGATACCAAAATATGATGTGCTCAAGACCAAGGTCTAAGCACAATCAAATAAACCAAATAAACAAATCCCAACTCATAATTAAAACTGGTCTAATGGAATTAAGAAATTGTGTGACCCTAATGGAATTTTGATGAAAATCCGAAGGTCAAATGATGCAATTAACAATCCACATATGTAATATTCACTAAATTACAACAATTATAAGTGAAATCTACGTGAATCAAATCAAGAAGGATAGATCAAAACCATGATTTCAGCTTCTTCCTACAATTCCCAATTCACGTCACAAATGAAGATGATGATATAAAGTACTAAAATAATCAATCTTATAACAAGATAATTAATCACAAATGCAATAAAAAATATGACCAAGAAAATTCCAAATCAACCCTAGATATGACTCACTAGTGATGAAATGGAAACACAACAAAGAAGGAATTGATACTACTCACAATTACCCTTTGTTGCACTCGCCACAATTTTAACTCATAGAAATTGAAATTGATAAGAGAAATTGGATTTAGGAAACCCTAAGCCCTCTCACGAAAAGTGATGTTCAAAATCTAAAAAATTTAGCCTCCTCAAACCCTACTATAAGCAAGTATTTATACTTGCTACTCTTAGGGTTGGAAAATGGACAAAAATTACAAGTTTGCCACTTTTAAGGTGGCCGGTCCTAAATGAAAATTACAATAAAATGAAAGTTTCCCAAAAGAAAAATACAACATAAAATAGTCCATAGAAAAATTACAAAGTACAAAAATATCGTAATTCTTCATGAGCCAATGCTTCGGAATGGAAACAATCGCAATAGGTTTTTTATTGTAAATTTGAAAATGTTCCATGTCCATCAACTATTGTAGGACATATTGGCATCTTATGGAGAATTATTATTGTACCTGTAAGATTATTTCTCAAATATTTATTAGAATAAAAGATATAAAGTAAAATATGAGTGATTTGGATCATCATCCAAATCGAGTTCTAAAAGTGTCGATGGTGCCGGAAATTTTCCCATCATTGTTGCCTTTAGTTGTGAGTTGAAATATAGTAAGTGTATGTGTACCATGGTGTAGAGGGTGTTGTTTGTTACTAGAAGAGTGTGTGTTGTGGTGTAAATTAAAGTGATCCGTGGGAGAGTGTGTGTAGCATGATTATGGGAGTGTGTGTGTGAAGCCATTTAGGGTATGCGTTGCATCATGGGTGTGTGAGTGTGTGTTACCGTGGTGTGTATGGTAGAGTGTGTTGTTGGTGATGGGTGTCGAATCCAACAAAAATAAAACCTACTCCTAGACTCCTAGACAATTATATGATTTGTGTATAGTAGTGAGTAGGGTCGTATCCATAGGGATTGGTTAAATATATTTCTATTAAAAAGAGAATAGAGAAGAAAAGAAGAATGGGGGGTTTTGTTTATGAATCAAAATAATACTAAAATCAAATAATAAAATTGGAATAATGATAAAAGCCTAGCCAAAGGAATCAAGATAGTTTAATTCTAGGAATTGATCATCGATGCAAATATTTTCTATCATTTATCCAAGATAAACTGGTTATGGTTATTAACAAGCTCTAATAACCTATCCCTCCTTACTTTCTTGATAATCAAAACAAGCTCTTTGATTATTTCTCTTATCGATTAGACAACCCTAAACAAGCTCTTAGGATTTAATCTATCAATAGCATTAAAAATAAGAGAGACTACCAATTCATGCCAATAGATTATAAGATAACTTATTTAAACAAGATCATATATCTCCATAACATGAATTCGACTATCTATTTTATAATCAAACATGTTATTGTGTCACCGAAACTAGAACTATCAAAGAATTATGGATCTGACGTACTAGTTGACAATATATTAACTTGCTAATTGAGTAGAAGAGCTCTAATTCATACCAATCAACAAAGATAATGTTGACAAAACTTCCAGAAGATATATAAATATTCGAAAACAAAGAGTAGAATAAAAGTAACTCAATTAGATCTCACAATCCGTGAAGAATTAAACTTCAATGATCCTTTGGCTAGAAAATTTGCTTAGCTATACATGTTCATCCTCAAAACAAAAGTTAAAAGAGAAAACATGAAAAAATCTTTGTTACTGGTGTCCCTTGCTCTGCCTCTCCTTCTTCCTTCCTGTCCAAAAGCTCCTTTTTCCTCTAGGGTTGGTTCTATTTATATTGTTAAGGGAATGGCAGAGGATCTTTAGCTAGCAAGATACGAAAATATCTTTCCTTTTTCAAGTAAATCTCGAGAAGGGAATAATCGTCTGCCTGGCACGCCCACCAACACGGCCAGATTTAGAATCGTGCCTTCCTCTTTTGATAATTCACATATCATCATCTGTGTTCAGTGTATGTCACGGCTTCCACCATGGCCAGATCTCAAGTCATGCCTTCCTCTAGTCGATGTTCTGCAATTTCTCATTCTTGTTCAGTGTATGGCACGGTTTCTACCACGGCCAGATCATAAGCCGTGCCTCCCTCTGTTGATTCTTCAAGACAGATACACGGCCATGTACTTCAACCGTGTATCTTTCTGTTGGTTCTTCAAGACAGATACACGGCCGTATACTTCAACCGTGCATCTTTCTATTGGTTCTTCAAGACAGATACACGGCCGTGTACTTCAACCGTGTATCTTTCTGTTGATTCCAAACCAAGTACATGGCCGTGTACTTTAAATACATGCCCATGTACTTTCCTCCGGCGGTGTAAATCCTTGTCTTTGATCCAAATTGTAGATGACTTCTCTAAATCACTTGAATTAGCACTCTTGACTTCATTAAACATGATTTATCACCACAATAAAATTAAGTACTATTTCCTTATGATTTCTATAAAATCAATAATAAATTAACACAATTCATACTATAAAGATTGAGTATAAAATGGCTCTATCATCTTGCAAATTGGTTTTGCATGTGCTTAAACTTGGTTTTAGGCACATCAAAATTTGGTGTTAGAGCTTGTGGTTTATGAAAAGGTATTTTGCAATTTGGAATATGGAAATTAGGGGATTTTTTAGTAGCACATTGATCCGAATTTGTTGACATGAAGCTTGATCTTTTTTTAATTGTGTTGTTGAATTGTTATCTTATTGTTTAGTTGTTGTACACTTGGAGACTTGTAACATTCTTGGATTCCTTGAGACTTAACCGTAAATGTGAAGTATCTTTGAAGTTTATACGAAATCGGTTTGCTCGAATTCCTAACTGATACGAACCATGCCAATGTGTGACGAAACCCAATACCAATACGTTCGGAATTCGTTACCTAAGATGCCAAACTCCCTCAAGTGGAAACCGCGACCCGTTGTCTATAAGCGAGACAAAAACCTTGGTATAATATGAAGACGCCACAATCGGGATGAAAGACCGATTGATAAGTCGGGATGAACGCTACGGAATAAAAATCCGATAAGTTCTAGATTAGTTTTTTTTAAAGAACCAAGAGAGGAATTCTCTCCAAAGTGTTTTTCAAACTTTAATGTTGTATGTTCTACATTCTAGCTGTTCTAAACCCTAGGAGTTTTATAGTCGGGTTTACAATTCGTAACAATAAAGCCCCAAAATGACATCACTTCAATAAGTTGCGTAAAAATAACAAAACAAGACATGAAGGCCGGCAACGTGGGAATGAAGGCCGATGGCCTTGGAGTTGGCGTTGGAGAAGTACATGATCGGCGTTGGAGATGTACACGACCGTGTACTTCTAGTCGTGTATCTTTCTGTGGAAATCTTGACAATGTATACGACCGTATACTTCTAGTCGTGTATCTTTCTGTGGAAATCTTGACAACATACGTGGTTATGCCTTTGAACCGTGTATAGGACCGTGTATGATTCTGTGTAACCTCCAGACTCCTACACGGCCGTGCCTTGTAAAGACATGCCCTCTTCAACCCGTATCCATTATGGCTTGTATAAGAGCAAGGGCATTCCCATGGTTGTTCCAATCCTTTCTAGCTTCATGATTTCTCCAATCCTTTCCGGCTTCGTGGACATCCTTTATCAACCCGTTAAGTTCTTCCTTGAATCATTTCATTCGATTTCTTGTGATTGGTCCAGGTGGCACTTCAAGAGGATCCACATTCCATCTTCTGGCTTAGCTCCCACCATGGCTCTCATCATTCCCCTCCTCTTGAAAAGGATTTGTCCTCAAATCATCGCCTGCATCAAAAGGACTCAAATCAGTAGCATTAAATGTAGCACTTACTTGATACTCACCAGGTAAATCTATTTTGTATGCATTATCGTTGATGTGCTCAAGAATTTGAAATGTTCCATCGCCTCTAGGAAGTAGTTTAGATCGACGCTGCATAGGAAACCACTCTTTGCGCATGTGAACCCAAACCCAGTCTCCAGGTTCAAAGACAGCTTGTCGACGACCCTTGTTAGCTTGTTTCACATATTGCTCTGTTCTTTACTCAATGTTTAGCCTTGCCTTCTCATGGATCTGTTTAACAAATTTTGCTTTCTTCTTGCCATCTAGATTAACATACTCAGAAATAGGCAAAGGTGATAAATCCAAAGGAGTTAGTGGATTAAAACCATACACAATTTCAAAAGGAGTAAACTTAGTAGCATAATGCATTGTACGATTATAGGCAAATTCAACATGCAGCAAACAATTCTCCCAACTTTTAATGTTCTTTTTAATGACAACCCTCAACAAAGTAGATAAGGTTCGATTTACTACCTCATTGACCATCAGTCTGTGGATGACAAGTAGTAGAGAACAATAACTTAGTTCCTAACTTAGCCCATAAGGTCTTCTAGAAGTAGCTCAAGAACATAGCATCTCTATCCGATACGATTGTTCTAGGCATACCATGTAATCTCACAACTTCCCTAAAGAACAAATTGGCATTATTGCAAGCATCATCTGTTTTGTGACAAGGAATGAAATGTGCCATCTTAGAGAATCTATCCACAACTACAAAAATAGAATCTCGACCATGTCTAGACCTGGGTAATCCTAACACAAAATCCATGGAAATATCTACCCAAGGCTCATGAGGAATGACACTAGACCCATAACTCATTTAATATGACATCTAAGCGAGGAATGGGATGACGATACTTTACCATGATGTTGTTGATGGCACGGCAATCAACACATATTCTCCATGACCCATCCTTCTTAGGCACCAAAATAACAGGAACTGCACATGGACTCATGCTTTCTCTCACATACCCCTTCTCCATTAATTCATTGACCTGGCTTTGGAGTTCCTTTGTCTCCTTTGGATTGCTCCTATAAGCTGGTTTGTTTGGAATCGATGCTCTGGGTACAAGGTCAATTTGGTGCTCAATACCACGAATAGGTGGTAATCCCTTTGGAATCTCCTCAAGGAAGACATCTTCAAAGTCCTGCACAATAGACACAACCACACTAGGCAAAGAGTTAAATAGTTCGTTAGTATTCAAACATGTTTCCTTAAAAACCAGCAACAACATAGGTTGCTTCATCACTAACGCTCTCCTTACTACGCTCGCTCTTGCTACATAACTCTCCTTTTGTAAGGCTGCACTTTCCTTTTCACTCACCACCAAAGTTGATCCCCCTTCAACTTGGTCTCTCACACTCTTTCCAGCCTTCCTCTCTTTTTTCCTTTTGAGTTCGACTTTTGAATTCCTTTTCTTTCTCATTGTCTTTTTCTCTCTCACTCTCCCTCTGTTTTTCACTCACCTTATGTTTTGCAAAAGACTGTTGTAGCTGCAACTGATCCTCATACACCTGTTTAGGTGTTAAAAGTTTAAGATTAAAGTTTTTCCCCTTGTGAACAAGCGTATACTTGTTAGAAAAGCCATCATGAACAACCTTCCTATCAAATTGCCATGGTCTCCCCAACAACACATGACACGCTTGTATTGGCACTACATCACATAACACCTCATCCTCATACCTACCAATGCGAAAACCAATTAAGGCTTGCTTACTCACCTTAGTCTCACTACTATCATTCAACCATTGCAATTTATATGGACTAGGGTGTCTAGTAGTCTTGAGTCCCAGCCTCTCAACAATAAAATTACTCACCACAATGGTGCAACTTCCTCCATCAATGATCAAACTGTAAATATGATCTCCTATAAAACATCTAGTATGAAATATATTCTCTCTTTGCACCTCCTCTTCTTCCTTCACTTGCACATTCAAAGCTCGCTTCACTACTGCCATTAACCTCCCTATTGCAGGCTCCTCATCATCACTAGCGTCCTCTAATGGAGGCATATCATCTTCCTCACTATCCCCCTCAGTTTCATACTCACCATCATCATGCAAAATCATAACACACCTATTTGGACATTGACTAGCAATATGGCCTCTACCTTGGCATTTAAAACATCTAATGTCACGATTTCTAGACGTAGAAGAATTAGGGTTACCTTGGTTACCAAGAGTAGAACCTGCTTACCTCAGCTCCACTCTTGCTTTAGTAGGTAAAGGTTTTTCTTCCTTCTTCCATTGGTTAGTCTTCCAAGTGGATGAACCAATACCCTGTTGAAACTGTGCATTACTACTACCTTTCCGCCTATGTTGGTTCTCAACCTCTATAGCCATATGAACCATATCCTCCAATTTTACATAATGCTGCAATTCAACAACATTTTGAATTTCTCTATTCAATCCCGCAAGAAACCTAGCCATGGTAGCCTCTCTATCCTCCTCTACATTTTCCTTGATCATCGTAACTTCCATCTCCTTGAAATACTCATCTACACTTCGACTTCCCTGCTTAAGAGTTTGCAATTTGTTGTGTAATTCACGATAGTAATACGCAAGCACAAATCGCTTCTTCATCACCCTTTTCATCTTTTCCCACGACTCAATAGGTGGTTCGCCATTCCTTCTTCTATTCAACATTAATTGATCCCACCACAGTATGGCATAATCTGAAAATTCAATGGCAGCAAGTTTCACTTTCTTTCTCCCACTATAGTTATAACAATCAAACACCATCTCTACCTTCTTCTCCCATTATAAGTACGCCTCGGGATCATTCTTCCCTTGGAAAGGAGGAATCTTCATCTTTATGCTACTCAATTGATTATCCTCTCTATTCCTATCTCCTCTATCTTCCCAATCCCTAGTTCCTCTATTCCTACCACTATATCCTCGATAACTCCCGACAGAAGGCTCATCAAATTCATCATCCGACATTTCATCTCAACCCCTTGGTATTCTCCTAGAACAACTCTCCCTCTTACGCCCTTGGAAGACGTTTTTAGATTGCTCTAGTATTTGCTCTACCATCTCATGAATTTGTTCCATGCCCTCCTGAAACATTCTCTTCATCCCACCCCTCAACACCTCAATCACTAACCTAGCATCATACCTTCCCCTCTCACTTTCAGGAGAATGTTGCCACGACATAGTTCCTACAGAAAAGATTAGTACTAACACAAATATATATATATGATTAAACGTCACGATACACTCCCTTACGTGTTTCGCTCAAATGATGATATCACACAGTCACTCATGTATTCTCACAAACAATGATGATATCAACTCACCAATTCATCTTCTCAATTCTCTTGGAACTAACCCAAACTACACCAATTCCCTTCAGTAGAATTCAAAACAACTCTAGGGTTCATAAATTTCCTCTTTTTCTTTCCGATTTTTTTTTTGTCTTTGTTGTTGCTCTTAATCACGCTCCTTTTTTTTGTGTCGTGATTCTTCTTCTTTCTTTTTCTTTTTTTTTTTTGTAACAAAATTGAATAGTAGGTACTGCACTTTCAATAGACAATTAACACTATGAAATTGAATACGCACAATTGATATGAACGATTGGAGTTAGGGTTTTGATGTTACCTTCCTCAAACCGAACTGTTGTGTTAACAAACCTAAGCTCTGATACCAAACTGATACAAAATCGGTTTGCTCGGATTCCTAACTGATATGAACCACGCCAATGTGTGACGTAACCCAATACCAATACGTTCGAAATTCATTACCTAAGATGCCAAACACCCTCAAGTGGAAACCGCGACCCGTTGTCTATAAGCGAGACAAGAACCTTGGTATAATATGAAGACGCCACAATCGGCGTTGGAGAAGTACACGACCGACGTTGGAGATGTACACGACTGTGTACTTTTAGTCGTGTATCTTTCTGTGGAAATCTTGACAATGTACACGATCGTGTACTTCTAATCGTGTATCTTTCTGTGGAAATCTTGACAACATACACGGCCGTGCCTTTGAACCGTGTATAGGACCGTGTATGATTCTGTGTAACCTCCAGACTCCTACACGGTCGTGCCTTGTAAAGACACGCCCTCTTCAACCCGTATCCATTATGACTTGTATAAGAGCAAGGGCATTCCCATGGTTGTTCCAATCCATTCCAGCTTCATGATTACTCCAATCCTTTATGGCTTCATGGACATCCTTTATTAACCCCTTAAGTGCTTCCTTGAATCGTTTCACTCGATTTCTTGTGATTGGTCCAGGTGGCACTTCAAGAGGATCCACATTCCATCTTCTGGCTTGGCTCCCATCGTGGCTCTTATCAGAAGTAGATCGTGAAGAAATGTTGATCCTTGGTGATTAATTAGGGAAGTGTGATTTGTGTTGTGTGTTTTCAGAAGTGAGGAGTAGTAAGTTGTAATTTTTATATTTGAATTTCAGAATTGAAGTGTGAGTTAAGGAGGTAATTTGAATTTTGAAACACACATTATAAATGATTGATTAATTGTGTGTTCATTTGAATTTGAAATAGCTGCTTACCATTTATGGAACTTGAAATTTTAGAGTCATTTTGAATTTGAAATTTGAGATGCCTTTTGTTGTTGTAGTTGCTATTTAATACTTGTGTGCAAGTGGGGAAAGTGCATCGTGACTTGAAGAGGTGTGTGTGTGGTGTTGTGTTTTTGTAAATTTAGTGAAGGGTGTATGTATTTGGCAGTAGTTATTATGTGTGTTGTATAGATAATTGTTGTTCGTGGCATGAATGGTGTGGAACTGTGAGCAAAGGAGTTTTTGTGGTAGTGAAGTTGTGTATTTGTGTATGTGTTGAGGTGCTACATTTTGGGAAGTTAATTAGTGTGAAACCTTGACAAGAAAGGAAGGTTTGAGTAGTAGAATTTGAATTCAAAAACAAGTCATTGAAGTGTGAAAGTAATTGAACTAATTACTTAAACACTTATAGTTGAATTTAATTCTATCTACTTAAAGTAGTTGTGTGTACTTCATTTATTTAACTTTACTTGAAGTACTAAGAATTATTTCCTTATGCTTTAAAGTTCTTGCAACATGGGCTTATTACATTATTGTGGTTGATAAACGTATAGGTTGGTATTGTTGAAGGAGTATGTTGTAATTTGTGGAATACTTCATCAAATCATAAATATGTCCAACAATAGTGTGAATGCTGGAATTGGCAATGAGGCCAATAGCTAAGTTGGTGGAGGTCGAGGTCATAACATTGCAAGTAGGAGGATGTTGGAAGAACAACTCCAAGATCTTACTACCATTATTGCTACTCTGGCAACTAGGATTGATAGGATAACATTACCACAACCATTAGTGGTAAACCCTTAGGCACTACCTCAGGCAGCTCCATAGAACCTCCAAAGAGAAAGAGTAGTGGGAGGAGGAAATTTAGATAGAAGGATGGAGGGAGATCATTACCCCTATAGGGAAGATAAGGACGACAACTTTGGGGCTAATCCTTATCCAAATAAGGATTTCAGGCCACCTGGGGGATTAGAATATGTGAAGCTATAGATGCCTTCTTTTGATGGCAGGGGTGCAATTGATGATTATCTAGACTAGGAGGATAAGGTTGAGGGTCTCTTTGAATGCTATGAGATCGATGACAATACCCGAGTCCAACTGGCTGCTGTTGAGTTCATAAGGTAAGCTACCTTATTGTGGAAAAATCTTATTATCAGTAGGCGCAGGGATGGAGAGGCTGATATACAGACATGGAGGGATATAAAGAGGCTTCTGAGGAAAATATTTATTCCTAAGCACTATAGGTAGGAACTGTTCATGCATCTTTAGACGTTGAACTAGGGAGGAAAAATAGTTGATGATTGTATGCAGGAGTTTGAAACCCTAATGATTAGATGTAAGTCAATTGAGCCTCCAAAACAAACCCTAGCATGCTTCGTCTTAGGACTGAAATATGAGATAGCATGTGTTGTTAAGCTACAAAGATACAGTACACTTGATGAGGCTATTCAACTAGCCTTGAAAGTGGAGAGACAAAGGTGATCCAACTTATTCAAGGTTCTACATAGTAGGCCCAATGCTACTACTAGGCCCGTGGGAGCTAATGGTCGATCAGGAGGACCAAAGTTAGTAGGTGAGATAGTGAGGGCAGTAGACAGAGCTACCCCCAGCATAGATAAGGAGAACATGACCACTGGAAAGGGTAAAGAGGTAATAGCACCAGACGTTAGGCAGATTGTTCCAAAAACTACTAGTGGGAAAATAAGCCAAATTAAATTCTTTAAATGCATGGGATTTAGGTATATGGCAGCACAGTGTTCTAATAAGAGGGTTATGACTGTTATGGAGGGTGCTGGAGAGGAGGTCGAGGATGAGAAGAAACAAGCTAAGCTTATGACTGTTATGGAGGGTGCTGGAGAGGAGGTTGAGGATGAGAAGAAACAAGCTAAGCCTACAGATCTGTTTATAGCACTGTAGGAGTACTATGATGATTAGACTATAGAAGCACATGAGGAGGGTACAGGTGAATGATATTTACCCATTAATGTATTGCGCATGGTTCTAACTTTATGTCCTGATGCTAGGGACAAACAGAAGGAGAACATATTCCACACTTCTTATAAGATCAGAGGTAACCTTTGTGTACTCATCATAGATAGTGGTAGTTGCACGAATGTTATATCTACTACGCTGGTAGACAAATTAAAATTATCTACTAGTCCATATCCTAGCCCTTATAACTTACATTGGTTGGATAATTAGGGTAGTATGCATGTTACACTAAGGGCAAAGGTGCATGTGAGTGTTAGACAAAAATATCATGACGAGATCTTATGTGATGTGATCCACATGTGTGCATTCCACTTACTATTGGGTAGGCTTTAGATGTTTGATCGAAAGGTGTTGCATGGTGGCTTCAGAAACACCTACATGTTTAGTATAGGAGGGTCTCGAATAGTACTATTACCTATGTCTCCATTTGAGGTGCACCAATTCCAAGAGCAGATCAGGACTACTTCAGTTTTATCCAATAATCAGGAAAATAGGCCAATAGAGATGTCCGGGTTTAGTCCAAGAAATGACCCTCTAGATTTGAGGGCAAATCTTTGATACACTCAGAACATATATATATAATGGGAGCGTAAATTGCAGCAAGTGCACTGGTCGTATCAAGTAATAAAGTGGTGAAAAGTAAGGTTGTCGATCCCTCGAGGAACCAATAGAGTACTAGATCTATGGCAATTCTTATCAATATCTAGGTGATTAAAAAGGGGTTTTGAAATGTCTAATCTAAAAATTTAACTTAAAGCAACAAGAAAAATTTTATGACGAATCTATCAATTATGAACAAGGGAAATTAGAATTCACCCTAGATTTGTTAATCAAATTGCTACCAAGTTATGTCAACTAGTGGTTATAAGGTTATTCAAGTGAGTTTAGAAAATCCTTTTTAGGGATGTTGACCTTAAATCAATTAGTCAGCTTCCGCGTCTCCAATTAACCAAGGGATCAAAATTATGTTCATACACCTCCCGATGCTACAAACAACTAATGCCCTAAATCAATTAACCCTAATCCCTTAGTGATTAATTGACAAGAAACATTGCATTGCGCCCTCCATAAACTCTAATTAAACCAATTATCGCAACTCCCGTATTGATAATCAATCTAATTAAGAATTCCTAACAAATCCTAATCAATTCCCGTATCAAAAGGATTTCTAACAATTATAATCAAAGACTGATTATAATTGAAATCAAAGGAATTGCAATCATGAATAATCCTAATAATTCCTAATTACATAACATGGCTACAATTATCCTTTTAACATTCTAGAGTTTCATCCAATTTCCCACAAGGATGATTTAGAACATTATAGTATGAGTTGCATAAAAACAATTGAAATAAAGAGGTGCAATGGAATTCATATTAAACAACTAATAAATGGCATAAAAGAAAATAAAGTAAATGAAACAATGGTTATAATCTTCAAGAGCTTCAATCTTCAAAAATGACTCCTTGAATTCTTCAATTGAAAGCAAACTTCAACAAAATGACATTCTTCCTTCAAACTAAACTTTGGAAAAATCTAAAGTACCTAAGGAAATTCTAATGATTCAAAAGAAAGACAAATGATGCTAAAACAAAGAAGAAGAACAAAAGGATTCTAAACAAAAGAAAGGATGCTTAACAAAAGAAAGGATGCTTAACAAAAGAAAAGATGCTTAACAAAAGAAAGGATGCCTCCAAGGTTTACACAAGGGGTCTATTTATAGATCCAAAGAGGAGGGGGATAAGGTTGATCTGATGAGGATTTGAGTCAGCAAATTAATTAGGATACGATTTTGGAGAGATTCTCGCAATGGATATCCGGGGAGTAATGAAGGCCGGCTCAAGGCCGGCTCAAGGCCGGCGGCTTTTCTTCTTTTTGAGGCCGGTTTAAAGGCCGGCTCAAGGCCGGCGGCCTTGAATGTAGGCCGGCCCAAGGACGGCGGCCTTCAGTGCAATCCTTCGCTCACTTCTTCAATTTTGTGAAAAACTCCTCCAATTAACTTGTAATTTACTTTTGGGTCCTCAAAACCTGTATTTTCACAATAAATACCATTAAGTATCATTTCTTTATATTTTCTTATAATATTAAAATAAATTTAATATAAGTCCAAAAGAAAATATAAGTATAATGTGATCTTATCAACATCCCCACACTTGAACTTTTGCTTGTCCTCAAGCAAAATAATTGATTTAAACAAGAGAAATCCATCATTGAACTTCTGGTGCCCATTGTTCTGACCATACTGAAATTTGTAACTAGTATATCTAGTTGAAATTTAGTAGTTAATCTAAATACAACAGATTTTTAATCCCAGTGTTTAACAATAGAAAACAATACTTAGTCCATAAGGAAAAACATTCATTTAAACTTCATTGGTTATTAGCAAGTATCATCTCCCTCAATTTTACTTCTCTAAACAAGATAACAAGGAGTGAAAGCATATGGTATCCATTTTTTCCTAGAATTTCTCCCCTTTTTTTTTTTTTTATGTTTTATTTGCCTTGATTGGCAGCGGAGTGAGACTTCACTCTTCTGAGGGACCAAAGCTCGCCCATGTCAACCTGACTTTCATTAAGGTACTAAATTTTTGCCTTTCCGCCCTTCTCGTTATTGTGAGTTCTTTGAGTCGGCACATCCTGGGCTCATCGCCTAAGTGACCAGGTTTTAAAGAGACCCCTACGAACTCTTCCTCACACTAACATTTAAGATTGGATACTCTTAACTCACTTTCCTGAGTTATTGGAGTAAAGGCTCTTTTTTTTTTTTTTTTTTTTTTTTTTTAAGGGATCACTAAGTAAAATATTTCTTTTACCTCTTTCACTAGGTGTTAAGGTATTCTCAAAGAAATTTCAATAGAGATTTATCCCAACCAATTTTTCCTTGAAGTAAACTTGCTTGTTTTTTCAACTTAAGGACTCAATCTCAAGTTCAAAGGCTAAACATAGGGTAAACCCCGTTCTCTAGAGATTTTACTCTTAAATTTTAACTATGTAAACTAGTCACAACAATTGGCGAGTAGGGCACCAATCTAATTCAATTTCAGGATTTCATTGAAAACACTTAAGGACATAAATAAAGCATGGGATTTGTAAGCTCATGATGTGTGCAATCATTATACTTCTACATTTATAATCCCTTCCCCACACTTAAATTGGACAATGTCCTCATTGTTCCTAATATATCACAAAATTAAGGAAACGAATGTCAATGCAGAAATTGAAATACTGGTACTTCCCTGGTATAAAATTGTTCACCAGGAAGAAAATTCCTCCTAAAATGTCTGTCATCCTTGGAGTGTCTTGAATGCACTGGCAGCTCTTATCCAGCCTTGAATTAGTTTTTTTTTTTTTTTTTTTAACGAAACTATTATAGATACTTATTAAGCATGGGCTGCCTCCCATGAAGCGCTTGTTTTATAGTCATCAGCCTGACTATCAGGGTTAGCTTACATCAAGGAGTTTAAACAACTCCTTCAACACCCTCGTTTTCAGATTAGGATTCCAAGCTTCCTTCCATGGTATGGTGCCCTTCTTTTCAGCATCCACCAATGTTTTGTAGGTAGATATCAACAAACTTACCTGCTGGATGTCTGCCCTTGACCATCCCAGGATTTCCCTATGTTCATCCAACTGGCCTTGAATCTGCTGCTGCAATTCTTTTGTCATAGGCGCTTGATTAGTGTGAGGCCATGGATTTCCTAAATTCAGACACTTATAACCAAACAATTGATTAGAAAAGACATTAGGTTCAAGTGTCTGCATAGGCATTAGTTTCGGCACTGGTGACTTCTCATAGTCGTCTGTCTTCTCAAAAGCAACAACATTTTCAGTCTGGGGTACTTGTTCACGACCTTTGTTTTCTTGCTCATCTTCATCCCCCCAATCATCTATCTCATTCAAGACAGCTTCAAGAGTGGTTTGCCCTACATCTTCCTCCACATCATTGTTAGTAATTTCACCCTCAGCAGATATGTCAGAATACATTGCTTTCTCATTAGACAAAAACACAGGATCATACATATCAAATGTTACCTGGTCATCTAGTGCTCTAAGGGTGAGCTTACCTTGTCCTACATCAATTAGAGCTTGACCTGTGGCTAGGAATGGTCTTCCTAAGATCATGGGTACCTCTCTATCTTCTTCCATTTCCAAGACTATAAAGTCAACTGGAAAGATGAATTTGTCCACTTTTACTAGGACATTCTCCACTATACCCTTTGGGTACTTGACACTTCTATCCGCAAGTTGTAAGGTGACGTGCGTCTCCTTACATTCTCCAAGTCCTAGTTTTTTGAAAATGGACAGAGGCATTAAATTTATACTTGCACCAGAATCTATAAGTACTTTATCAAAATTAAAATTACCAATAGTGCAAGGAACAGTAAAACTTCCCTGATCTCTTTGTTTTCTTGGCAAATTGGATAAATTCTTTTGTAAGATCATAGAACATTCCCCTATAAGCATCACTGGTTCATTCCCTTCAATCTTCCTCTTCTTTGTGAGTAAATCCTTCATGAACCTAGCATATGATGGCATCTGCTGAAGTGCCTCTGCAAAAGGAATGTTAATTTGCAATTTTTTAAAGACTTCTAAAAATTTAGCAAATTGTGAATCCAATTGTTGTTGCTTCAGCCTTCCTGGGAAAGGAATAGGAGGAACATATGCTTTCACTTTTGGTGAATTTTGCTTTGGCTCCTCTTCCTTTTGTTTCCCTTTATCTTTCCCCAGGTTAACCTCCTCTTCCTCAAGTTTCTTATCAACCAATTCCTTACCACTTCTTAACATAATAGCATTTACACCCTTAGGATTTTGCTCAGTATTGCTAGGTAAAGATCCAGATGGTCTATTACTCAACTGTTGAGACATTTGACTAAGCTGATTTTCAAGATTCCTAATGGTGGCTTGTTGATTTTGCAACATTGTGTCAGTCTTTTGCATATAACTTATCATGAGTTCTTCCATTTTAGACTGACTTTGCTGAGAAGAGGTATTATGATTAGGATATTGTTGATGGGGAGTATTATGATTAGGACCTTGCTTTTGAAATCCAGGGGGTTTAAGTGCATTGTTATCATTTCTCCATGAGAAATTTGGATGGTTACGCCACCCTGGATTGTAGGTGTTTGAATAAGGTCCTTGATTACCTCTTTGGAAATTGTTGACAAAATTTACTTGCTCTCCATGGGATGAGGAGGAAAAGTTTCCAGATGGGCACTCAAGAGTTGAGTGTGGTCCTGAGCATAACTCACAACAAGAAATTTGATTAACATTGAAAGAAGGTGTAGAGGTGAGTTTACTTACCTGGGCGGTAAGAGCAGAAATCTGAGCTGTTAAGGTGTCCATATCATTGACAGATGCCACTCTAGACTTACCTCTTTCATGTTGCCAATTATGTGCACTAGAGGCCATTTCATCTATCAAAGCACTAGCCTCATCATATGTCTTACTCATTAATGCACCACCAGAAGCAGCATCTACTAGAGATCTCAATGTGTCATCTAAACTGAGATAGAATATCTCAATAAGGAGATTATCTGGTAATCCATGATGGGGGCATTTTCGAATTGCCTCCTTGAATCTTTCCCATGCTTCATAAAGTGATTCACCACTAAACTTACTGAAGTTTGTGATGTCATTTCTTAACCTAGCAGTTCTAGATGGTGGAAAAAATCTCCTTAAAAATTTAGATGAGAGATCTACCCAAGTGGTTACAGAGTCTTGTGGCAATGAATTGTACCAAGCCCTAGCTTTTTCTCTAAGTGAAAATGGAAAAAGTTGTAGCCTAATTACATCATCAGATACATTATTCATTTTCACTGTATTACAATATTGAAGAAATACTGCAATATGCTCATTAGGACTTTCATTTGGATATCCTCCAAATTGATTTGATTGAACCATTTGAACGAGTGCTGGTTTTAACTCGAAATTATTAGCCTGAATTGTTGGTCTTCTAATTGCAGGACCTGAAACAACAGGTACCGTGTATTCTCGAAGTGCTCTACCAACACCCTGAATCTGATTGTTGTTCTCATCTGCCATGTTCTCTTCTTCCTTTCTTCTCTGCTCTCTTCTAAGTTGTCGCAAGGTGCGTTCTATCTCAAGATTAATTGGTAGAAGTTCAGCACTTCTACTCTTGCGCATAAAAAGACCCTTAAAGAGAATGGAAAACGATCACACAATGATAAGAAAAATTAAATAACAAAATAATTGTGCCTAAATTACCAACAGAATTACAAAATCTAATATCTATTAGTTCCCCGGCAACGGCGCCGAAAACTTGATACACTCAGAACATATATATATAATGGGAGCGTAAATTGCAGCAAGTGCACTGGTCGTATCAAGTAATAAAGTGGTGAAAAGTAAGGTTGTCGATCCCTCGAGGAACCAATAGAGTACTAGATCTATGGCAATTCTTATCAATATCTAGGTGATTAAAAAGGGGTTTTGAAATGTCTAATCTAAAAATTTAACTTAAAGCAACAAGAAAAATTTTATGACGAATCTATCAATTATGAACAAGGGAAATTAGAATTCACCCTAGATTTGTTAATCAAATTGCTACCAAGTTATGTCAACTAGTGGTTATAAGGTTATTCAAGTGAGTTTAGAAAATCCTTTTTAGGGATGTTGACCTTAAATCAATTAGTCAGCTTCCGCGTCTCCAATTAACCAAGGGATCAAAATTATGTTCATACACCTCCCGATGCTACAAACAACTAATGCCCTAAATCAATTAACCCTAATCCCTTAGTGATTAATTGACAAGAAACATTGCATTGCGCCCTCCATAAACTCTAATTAAACCAATTATCGCAACTCCCGTATTGATAATCAATCTAATTAAGAATTCCTAACAAATCCTAATCAATTCCCGTATCAAAAGGATTTCTAACAATTATAATCAAAGACTGATTATAATTGAAATCAAAGGAATTGAAATCATGAATAATCCTAATAATTCCTAATTACATAACATGGCTACAATTATCCTTTTAACATTCTAGAGTTTCATCCAATTTCCCACAAGGATGATTTAGAACATTATAGTATGAGTTGCATAAAAACAATTGAAATAAAGAGGTGCAATGGAATTCATATTAAACAACTAATAAATGGCATAAAAGAAAATAAAGTAAATGAAACAATGGTTATAATCTTCAAGAGCTTCAATCTTCAAAAATGACTCCTTGAATTCTTCAATTGAAAGCAAACTTCAACAAAATGACATTCTTCCTTCAAACTAAACTTTGGAAAAATCTAAAGTACCTAAGGAAATTCTAATGATTCAAAAGAAAGACAAATGATGCTAAAACAAAGAAGAAGAACAAAAGGATTCTAAACAAAAGAAAGGATGCTTAACAAAAGAAAGGATGCTTAACAAAAGAAAAGATGCTTAACAAAAGAAAGGATGCCTCCAAGGTTTACACAAGGGGTCTATTTATAGATCCAAAGAGGAGGGGGATAAGGTTGATCTGATGAGGATTTGAGTCAGCAAATTAATTAGGATACGATTTTGGAGAGATTCTCGCAATGGATATCCGGGGAGTAATGAAGGCCGGCTCAAGGCCGGCTCAAGGCCGGCGGCTTTTCTTCTTTTTGAGGCCGGTTTAAAGGCCGGCTCAAGGCCGGCGGCCTTGAATGTAGGCCGGCCCAAGGACGGCGGCCTTCAGTGCAATCCTTCGCTCACTTCTTCAATTTTGTGAAAAACTCCTCCAATTAACTTGTAATTTACTTTTGGGTCCTCAAAACCTGTATTTTCACAATAAATACCATTAAGTATCATTTCTTTATATTTTCTTATAATATTAAAATAAATTTAATATAAGTCCAAAAGAAAATATAAGTATAATGTGATCTTATCAATCTTTCAAAGGCCCAAGGAGATGATGGGAATCTTTTCGACGACCTAGATAGATATAGAACTTGATTTGGATGACAATCCAAATCACTTATATTTATACTTGTTTTTCTTTACCTAATAAATATTTGAATGATAATCTTATAGGTACAATGATATTTTTTCATGGGATGCCAAATGAATCTCATTGTTGATCAATTAGGGACATCATCAGATTTTCATCCAATGGCTCGCTATGATCGACATCGCCTCAATGCATTGGCTCTTTGAGGATTCTTATTATTTTGTACTTGTAATTATTTTCTTTGGACTATTTATGTTGTAAGTTTTTTGGACACTTTTATTTGATTGTAATTGATGCTTTTAGGACCGGCCACCCTAAAGTGGCATAGTTGTAATTATGTAGGCATTTTAACCTTAAAGGGAGCAAGTATAAATACTTGTTTAAGTAGGGTTTTGAGGATGGAGTTGAAATTTGTAGCATATACTTTTCGTGTGAGGGATTAGGGTTCTTCCTAATTTCATTGGCTCCTATTAATTTCAACCCAAAAATTGGAATTGTGGCGGGTTGCAACATAGAGAATTGTGAGTAATATTAATTCCCTATGTTGTGTTTTTCCTTTTCATCACTAGTGAGTCATATCTAGGGTTGATTAGGGTGGTTCTTTGATATGAAATTAGCATCAATTGTATCCTCTTTTGTCATTATATATCTTTTATTGGTTTTTGTCACTTGTTATTGCAATCAATTTCACTATACATTGTTTTAAGTGGAAGGGCCTTGTTGTGAGGAGGGGTCATGATTTTATTATTGATGTTTTGATTGGAATTCTCTTGGAACTTGAGTTGATTATGTGATTAAATTGAGAATTAGCATCTTTGTGATTTAATCTCATTGATTTTTATCATTCGGATCACATTCCAAAAGCCAGGGTTTACGTAATTTTATCTCACTTTGAACTGATTTTGATCTTGTCCTTTAGGGGTTGTAAATTGGTTCATTTGCTTATGCTTAAACCCCCCTTTTAGGCACATCAATTTAGGTACAATTTGTGGTTACTTGTTCATTAACGTGAATTAGGGTTGCATTTTTCTGATTTGATTATTTCAATTTGAAATTGAATCCAAGTTCAATTGCGTGTTCTTCCATTGAAGATCACATACTTGTTTATTCTTACATCCATTTAGTATTTGCGTATTTGTAATCAAGTTCATCACGCCATTTTGAGTACTAATTTTGTAAATGATTCTTCATTTGTATTGTGTGCTTGTATTTAGGAATCAAAGCACATCAGCCTTCCTTCTCCGAAGTCGGCATCCTTCTTTCCTAAAGCTAGCAGCTTACTTTCTTAAGCCAGTTTAGTTTGTGAATGTACGAGTTTGTTTTTCCTTTTTCCTATAAATAGGTTTGTAATGTAAGAATGAAGGGACTTTGGACATTTTTGAGAATTATATGCAGTGAAGTTTGTTCTTCATATACTCTTATCAATCCTCTAGATTATGGCGAGTGATGGTACCAGATTGTTGTGCGTCATATCAATTAATCCATACTAGGATTACTCTCTTGCTGGTACGTCATATTTAGTAAGGGTTTAGGGTTATCTTTGTTATTGTTCGTTATTTTGATTGATTGGAATCAATTGTGATGGGAATCTATGCTACGGTTCCAGTAGTAGGGGAACTTGATTTGGATGTATAATTTAAGACATCCACGTATGTCCACTTTTTTTATCTAATAATGTTTGGTTTTGCACTATAGCAAGTACATTGATTAGTTTTACAGGATGGCCAAATAGCATGCACTAATGATCAACTTCCGGGACATTTTTGGAGTCACATCTAATGGCCCACAAATTGTTCAATTGACTTAAAGAACCAGCCACTTGAAGACCATCTTTTCCACTTGTAATTATCATTATTGAACTAGTCATTTTTGGAACTTGTAATTTGTTTTTAGAACCGGCCACTTAGTGGCATATGTGTAATTTTTTGAACTTTTTTACCCTAATTGGAGCAAATATAAATACTTGCTAACTAGGGTTTTTAGGGAGCTTTTGACATTTTTGAAAAAAAATACACTTGTTGTTGTGAGGGGTTTCCTTCCATTGCAATTGATCTCTTATTAATTTCATTTGTGAAATTGTGTCGAGAACCAATTAGAGTGATTGTGAGTAATATCAATTATCTCTTGTTGATTTACAAATTGAGTTTAGTGAGTAATATCTAGGTGCAATTTGTTGGTTACTTATCCATATCCATGTAAATTAGGGTTCTTATTTTCAGATTTGCATCAAGTCAATTTGAGATTGAATTCTAATTCTTTTCATTGTCTTCTATTAATATCGATACATTTGTTTGTTCCATATATCAATTTAGTGTACAAGCTCGTGAATTGGATTCTAATTTGAAGTGATTTTGACATACCATTTTGATTAAGGAATTTGGTTGTTTACGCATTTATATTGGTGTTCATGTGCTTTAGATTTTGAGCAACATCAAATTGTCATTGATTGTCACCTTGGATTTGGAATTACGTGATTCTATTATAGAAATAGGCACATCAGTACAGTTCTCACTTGGAACAACCATCTCTTCTTGAAATTCCTCCATAACAATCATTGATAAAGCCTTATGTGTATAATTAGCCTCAATTTTTATGTTGGTATGACATCTTAGAATACAGCGTTCTTGAACCACTATATCTACAATTGTAACTTAGTTTATATGTGGCTTAGAATTGAAATCAAGAAGATTATTAGTGTAGCTCTTGGTCATACACCACACAACACAATACTAGCAATTGTTAACACTAATATTATAATGAGAAAATGAAGAGAAATAAAATAAAAAATGGCTAGATTAATAGGCATTAGGTGTTCCTAATATTAGCCTATCCTCGGCGACGGTGCCAAAAACTTTATCACTATTCATAGCTGAATCCTAGTTTAAAAATTTTGAGTTACTTATGCTTAATTCTAAATATGAAGCAATAGGCAAGTGTACCAATCGTGCTTGTAACATAGTGTTAGATATAGGGTCGTCCCATAAAGATAATCCAAGTACTAATGTTAACTTTGTTCTAATTATCTATTCATGAATTAAGAGTGGTTTAAAGCCTAAACTATTAATTAAGCAATTAATATAACTCTCTTAAGAACTAGTAGAGATTACAAGAGTAAATGACAAGATTTAATTCAAATATCAAGATAGCCTAGGTTTTATTTTATTCCTATTTCATCATATGAATCATTTAATCCAAGAATTATTATTAATGAGTTCTTATGCTATAGAGTTTTGTAATTTAAGCTAACCACTCTCTCAAGTCAATTAACTTGAGGAGGGGAATGATGAGAGTCAAGCTGGAAGAAGGAATGTGGATCCTCTTGAAGTGCCGCTTGGATCGATCACAAGAAGTCGAGCGAAACGACTCAAGGAAGCACTTAACGGGTTGATAAAAGATGTCTATGAAGCCGGGAAGGATTGGGGCAATCATGAAGTTGGAACGGATTGGAACAACTATGGGAAGACCCTTGCTCTTATACAAGTCACACCGGACACGGGTTGAAGAGGGCATGTACTTTCAAGGCACAGCCGTGTATGGAGTCAAGCAAATCCACAGAAAGACACACGGCCAAAGTACACGGGTGTGTATGTTGCCAGAAGTTGCACAGAATGATACACGGCCAAAGTACACGGGCGTGTATGTTGCCAGAAGTTGCATAGAAAGGTACACGGCCAAAGTACACGGGCATGTACAACGGCCGTGTATCCCCTGCCGGCCAGCTTTTTTCCTGTTTCATGTTTTTATGCAACTTATCTAAGCTACGTCGTTTTGGACTTGTTTTTCACGAATTGTAACCCTAGTATAAAAGCTCCTAGGGTTTAGAACAAAAAAAGAGATATACATCTTTGAACATTAAACACTTTTGAGAGGCACCTCTCTTGGTTCTTCAAGAACTAACTAGAACTTATCGGATTAATTTCCGTAGCGTTCATCCTGACTTATCAATCGGTCTTTCATCCCGATTGTGGCGTCTTCACATTATACCAAGGTTCTTGTCTCGGTTATAGATAACGGGTTGCGGTTTCCACTTTAGGTGTTTGGGTGTCTTAGCCAACGAATTCTTAACGTATTGATATTGGGTTTTGTCACGGGTTGGCGTGGTTCGTATTAGTTTGGTATCAGAGCTTAGGTTTGTCAAAACATCAAGTTTGGTTGAGGAAGGTAATATCAAAAACCCTAACTCCAATCGTTCATATCAATTATCGTATTCAATTTCGTAGTATTGATTGTCTTTTGATAGTGTAATATCGCCTAGGCGATTATTAAAAAAAAAACAAAAAAAAGTAAAAATCACGACAAAAAAAAGAAGAGAAAAGAAAAGAAAAGAAAAAAACGTGATCAAGAGCAACAACCAAGACAAAAAAAATATTCAGATAGAAAAAAATAGAGGAAAATTTACTAACCCTAGAGTTGTTTTGAATTCTACGGAAGGAAACTGGTGTAGTTCGGGTTAGTTCCAAGAGAATTGAGAAGAGGAAATTGGCGAGTTGATATCATCATTATTTGTGAGAATACACGAGTGACTGTGTGATATCATCATTTGAGCGAAACACGTAAGGGAGTGTATCGTGAGGTTTAATTATATATATATTTGTGTTAGTACTAATCTTTTCTGTAGGGACTATGTCGAGACAACATTCTCCTGAAGGTGAGAGGGGAAGGTTTGACGCTAGGTTAGTAATTGAGGCATTGAGGGGAGAAATGAAGAGGATGTTCCAAGAGGGAATGGAACAAATTCATGAGACGGTAGAGCAAAGACTAGAGCAATCCACAAATGTACTCCAAGGGCGTATGAGGGAGAGTCATTCTAGGAGAGTACCGAGGGGTGGAGATGAAATGTCAGATGATGATTTTTATGAGCCTTCTGTTGGGAGTTATAGAGGTTATAGTGGTCGGAATAGAGGAACTAGAGATTGGGAAGATAGAGGAGATATGAATAGAGAGGATGATCAATTAAGTAGCATAAAGATGAAGATTCCTCCTTTCCAAGGGAAGAATGATCCCGAGGTGTACTTAGAGTGGGAGAAGAAGGTAGAGATGGTATTTGATTGTCACAACTATAGTGGGAGAATGAAGGTAAAACTTGCTGCCATTGAATTTTCGGATTATGCTATAGTGTGGTGGGATCAACTAATGTTGAATAAGAGAAGGAGTGGCGAGCCACCTATTGAGTCTTAGGAAGAGATGAAAAGAGTGATGAGAAAGTAGTTTGTGCCTGCGTATTACTATCGTGAATTGCACAATAAGTTGCAAACTCTAAGGCAGGGAAGCCGAAGTGTAGATGAGTATTTCAAGGAGATGGAAGTCACTATGATTAGGGCGAATGTAGAAGAGGATAGAGAGGCTACAATGGCTAGGTTTCTTGCTGGGTTGAATAGAGAAATCCAAAATGTGGTTGAATTGCAGCATTATGTAGAATTGGAGGATATGGTTCACATGGCTATAAAGGTTGAGAACCAGCATAAGAGGAGAGGTAGTAGTAATGCACGGTTTCCACAGGGTAATGGTTCATCCACTTGGAAGACCAACCAATGGAAGAAAGAAGAAAAGCCTTTACCCACCAAACCAAAAGGGGAGCTGAGGCAAGCGGGTTCTACTCCTGGTAATCAAGGTAACCTTGAATCTTCTACTTCTAGAAATCATGACATTAGATGCTTTAAATGTCAAGGTAGATGCCATATTGCTAGTCAATGTCCAAATAGGCGTGTGATGATTTTGCGTGATGATGGAGAGTATGAGACTGAGGGGGATAGTGAAGAAGATGATATGCCTCCATTAGAGGATGCTAGTGATGATGAGGAGCCTGCAATGGGAAGGCTAGTGGCAGTAGTGAAGCGAGCTTTGAATGTGCAGGTGAAGGAAGAAAAGGAGGTGCAAAGAGAGAATATATTTCATACTAGATGTTATCTAGGAGATCACATTTGTAGTTTGATCATTGATGGAGGGAGTTGCACCAATGTAGTGAGTAATTTTATTGTTGAGAGGCTAAGGATCAAAACTGTTAGACACCCCAGTCCATATAAATTGCAGTGGTTGAATGATAGTGGTGAGACTAAGGTGAGTAAGCAAGCCTTGATTGGTTTTCGCATTGGTAGATATGAGGATGAGGTGTTATGCGATGTAGTGCCAATGCAATCATGTCATGTGTTGTTGGGGAGGCCATGGCAATTTGATAGGAAGGTTGTTCATGATGGCTTTTCTAACAAGTATACGCTTGTTCACCAAGGGAAAAGTTTTAACCTTAAACCTTTAACCCTTAAACAAGTGTATGAGGATCAGTTGCAATTACAACAGTCGTTTGCAAAACACAAGGTGAGTGAAAAGAAGAGTGGGAGTGAGAGAGCAAAAGACAATGAGAAGAAAAAGGAATATAAAAGTCAAGATCAAAAGGAAAAGGAGAGGAAGGCTGGAAAGAGTGTGAGAGGCTAAGTTGAAGGGGGATCAACTTTGGTGGTGAGTGAAAAGGAGAGGGCAGCCTTGCAAAAGGAGAGTTGTGTGGTAAGAGCGAGTGTAGTGAAGAGAGCATTAGTGAGGAAGCAACCTATGTTGTTGCTGGTTTTTAAGGAAACATGTTTGACTACTAACGAATTATCTAACTCTTTGCCTAGTGTGGTTGTGTCTCTTGTGCAGGACTTTGAAGATGTCTTTCCTGAGGAGATTCCAAAGGGATTACCACCTATTCGTGGTATTGAGCACCAGATTGATCTTGTACCCGGAGCATCGATTCTAAACAAGCCAGCTTACAGGAGCAATCCGTAGGAGACAAAGGAACTCCAAAGGCAGGTCGATGAATTAATGGAGAAGGGGTACGTAAGAGAGAGCATGAGTCCATGTGCAGTTCTTGTGATTTTGGTGCCTAAGAAGGATGGGACATGGAGGATGTGTGCTGACTGCCGCGCCATCAACAACATTACGGTAAAGTATCGTCATCCCATTCCTCGCTTAGATGACATGTTAGATGAGTTACATGGGTCTAGTGTCTTTTCTAAAATTGATCTGAAAAGTGGATATCACCAAATTAGAATGAAAGAGGGTGATGAATGGAAAACTGCAATTAAGACAAAATATGGATTGTATGAATGGTTAGTAATGCCTTTTGAGTTAACTAATGCACCTAGCACTTTTATGAGACTTATGAACCATGTTTTGAGGACATTTATTGGAAAATTTGTGGTTATCTATTTTGATGACATTCTTATTTACAGCAAAAGTTTGGAAGATCATATGTCACACTTGAGGGATGTTTTAGAAGTGCTTCGAAAGGAACAATTATATGCTAACCTCAAGAAGTGCACTTTTTGCACAGACAAACTTATGTTTCTTGGTTTTGTTGTTAGTGCGCAGGGAATACAAGTTGATGAAGAAAAGGTTCGTGCGATCCAAGAATGGCCTAGTCCAACCAATGTAAGTAATGTGCGAAGTTTCCATGGACTAGCGAGCTTTTACAGAAGATTTGTGAAGGATTTCAGCACCATTGCAGCACCACTTACTGAGGTAGTTAAGAAGAATGTGGGTTTTAGCTGGGGAGAGCAACAAGAGAAGGCCTTTCAGACGCTTAAAAATAAGTTGACTCAGGCGCCATTACTTGCTTTACCTAACTTTGCTAAAACATTTGAAATTGAGTGTGATGCTTCAGGATTAGGTATTAGAGCAGTGCTTATGCAGGAGAGAAGATCGATTGCATTCTTTAACGAGAAGCTAAGTGGGGCAACCTTGAATTACCCTACTTACGATAAGGAGCTATATGCATTGGTTCGAGCCCTAGAGACGTGGCAACACTACCTTTGGCCAAAAGAGTTCGCGATCCACACTGATCATGAATCTTTGAAGTATTTGAAGGGGCAACACAAGCTGAACAAAAGGCATGCTCATTGGGTGGAGTTCATCAAAACATTTTCATATGTCATCCACTACAAGCAAGGTAAAGAGAATGTAGTTGCTGATGCACTCTCTAGAAGGTATACTCTTATCTCTACTCTTAGTCCTAGACTTCTTGGTTTTAAGCACATTAAGGAGTTATATGCTGCTGATCGAGATTTTTGTGAGGAGTATGTGCAATGTGAGAAGAGTGGGCATGGAAAATTTTATAAACATGACGGATTCTTATTTAGGGAGAGTAAACTGTGCATTCCAATTTGTTCTCTAAGAGAATTACTTGTGAGGGAGTCTCATGGAGGAGGTTTAATGGGACACTTTGGAGTAGCTAAAACATTAGGGGTATTGCAGGAACACTTCTATTGGCCTCACATAAAACGAGATGTTGAGAGGAATTGTGAGCGATGTGTCACATGAAAGCAAGCGAAATCTAGAGTCCAACCTCAAGGGCTTTACACCCCACTTCCCATTCCTCATGAGCCTTGGGTAGATATTTCTATGGATTTTGTGTTAGGATTACCCAGGTCTAGACACGGTCAGGTGATAGAGCCATTTTATACTTAATCTTTATAGTATAAATTGTGCTAATTCATTATTGATTTTATAGAAATCATAAGGAGATGGTACTTAATTCTATTATGGTGAAAAATCAGGTTAAATGGAGTCAAGGGTGCCAATTCAAGTAAATTAGAGAAGTCATCTACAACTTGGTTCAAAGACAAGGATTTACATCGCCAGAGGGAAGTACATGGGCGTGTAATTGAAGTACACAGCCGTGTACTTGGTTTTGAATCAACAGGAAGATACATGGTTGAAGTACACGGCCGTGTATCTGCCTAGGGGGAAGCACGGTTTGAGGCACGACCATGGTGCAAACCGTGTTACACACTGGACAAGAAGGCGGAAATGTGGACTTTCAATAGAGAGAGACACGGCTTAGGGCACGGCCGTGGTGGCTGCCATGGGAGAAACCGTGCTTGGAGCCGTGGTGGAAGCTAGACGTGCCAAGGAGAAGAACTTGTAGATCATGCACAGAGGAAGGCACGGTTGAAAATCTAGCCGTGGGTGGAGTCGTGCTACACACTGGACACGGAAGTTGATACGTGAATTATGCACAGAGGAAGGCACGACTTGACCCACGGCTGTGTGGTAGGGCGTGCCAAGCAGACGAAGATTCACTTCTCGAAATCTACTTGGAAAAGGAAAGATATTTTCGTATCTTGATAGCAAAAGATCACATGCCATCCCTCTAACTATATAAATAGAACCAACCCTAGAGGGAGAGGAGAACTTTTTGAATCTTTTAATCTGGAATCTTTGGATCATCTTGGGGGCAGAGCAGGCAACCGGGTTCATCATGTCTCTACTTTTTATTTTCGTTTTATTGATGAACATGAGTAGCTAAGCTACTTTTCTAACCAAAGGGTCATAGATGTTTAATTCTCCACGAATTGTGAGGTCTAATTGACTTGTATTTAATCTATTCGTTGTTTTCGGATATTCATATATCTTCTTATTGTTTTGTCATTATTATCTTTGTTGATTGGTATGAATAGAGCTCTTCTACTCAATTAGCAAGTTAATATATTGTCAACTAGCACGTCAAATCCGTAATTGTTTGATTGTTCTAGTCTCAATGACACAATAACATGTTTGGTTATAAAATAGATGATCAAATTCATGTTATGGAGGTGTGTGATCATGTTTGAATAGGTTATCTTATAATCTACTGGCATGAATTGGTGGTCTCTCTAGTTTTTAATGCTATTGGTAGATTAAATCCTAAGCGCTTGTTTGGGGTTGTCTAATCGATAAGAGAAATAATCAAAGAGCTTCTCTTGGTTATCGAGGAAGTACGGAGAGATAGGTTGTTAGAGCTTGTTAATAACCATAACCAGTTTATCTAGGAATAAGAATAGAAAACATTTGCATCGATGATCAATTCCTTGAATTAAACTATCTTGATTCCTTTAGCTAGGCTTTTATCAATATACGATTCTATTATCTTACTTCGACTTTATTTTGATTCATAAACAAAACCACCCCCCTCGTTTTCTTTTCATCTTTATGCCCTTTGAATAGAAATATCTTTAACCAATCCCTGTGGATTCGACCCTACTCACCACTATATGCAAATTATATAATTGTCTAGGAGTAGGTTTTATTTTTGTTGGATTCGTCACCCATCAAAATTTGGCGTCGTTGCCGGGGATTGGTGTCAAATTTATTTCTATTCTTGTATGACTCGTTCTTCTCAGACAAGTGAACTAACTTATAATCCGGGGATTGAGAAGACTCTAAAGAGGCTGCGACAAGAAGCTAGATCATCCACTAGACTGAACTTAGCATCGGATTTATCTGATTCATCCCTTGATTCAAAAAAAGAAGACGATATGGCAAATCCCGAGAGAACATTGCGAGAGTTGGCTGCGCCGGATGTGAATCAACAACCACTTTATATTCACTACCCCGAACTAGCCATGGAATTCGAGTTAAAATCTGGGTTGATACATCTGCTACTCACCTTTCATGGTCTTGAGAATGAAGATCCTCATAAACATTTGAAAGAGTTTCATATAGTGTGTTCTAGTATGAGGCCGCAAGGAATAACCGACGATCAAATCAAGCTACGCGCTTTTCCATTTTCTTTAAGTACTAAAGCTAAAGATTGGTTGTTTTATTTGCCTCCAGGTTTTATAACCACATGGACTGATATGGTGAGACTCTTCTTAGACAAATTCTTCCCCGCTTCCAGAGCCGCTGGTATAAGAAGAGAAATTTGTGGTATCAAACAGAGGGACACCGAGACTCTTCATGAGTATTGGGAGAGGTTCAAGCAACTATGTGCAAGCTGCCCACAACATGGGATATCTGAACAACTCCTCATCCAATATTTTTACGAAGGCCTACTTCCGATGGAGAGGAAGATGATGGATGCTGCAAGTGGAGGCGCCATAGTAAACAAAACCCTGGTCAAGCTAGGGAATTGATCTCCATTATGGCTGCCAATTCGCAACAATTTGGGTATAGGCATGATACATCTTCAAGGAAGGTAAATGAGGTAAGTGTTTCTAACCTTGAACATCAAATTTCTAACCTAACCTCCCTTGTACAGCAGCTAACTCTTGGAAATACCCAGCAGGTGAAGGCTTGTGGAATTTGTGCTGCTCCTAATCATCCGACCGACATGTGCCCCACATTGCAAGATGACAACCATGAACACGCCAATGCTGTAGGCGGATTTCCAGGACAACCGCAAAGGAAGTATGACCCCTACTCGAATACTTACAATCCTGGATGGAGGGATCATCCTAACTTCCAATATGGTAATAACCCACAACAATTCCAACAATTCCAGCCTAAGCCATCACACCAAGTACCCCAAGCTCCTTCCACTTCAGGTATGACTCTTGAGGATACTTTTAAGTCTCTCGCAGTTAATACCAAACAATTTTAGGAGGAAACAAAGCAAAGCATTCAAAACATGGAGAATCAGGTAAGCCAACTTGCTTCTGCTGTCAATAGGTTAGAAACTTAAGGTAAGTTACCTTCTCAAACTATTACAAACCCGAAGCAAAGCGTTAATGCAATTACCTTGAGAAGTGGAACAGAATTGCAGGGATCAAATAAGAAAGGACACCCATCTACTCTTGGGGAAGAGACTAAGCAAGAAATTTCAACTCTGAGCCAGCAGGACAACCAGATTAGCAAGTCTCTAGTTGAGCCATCAAAGGTCACATTGATACCACCTCCTTTCCCCTCCAGATTGGCGAAATCCAAGAATGAAGTGGAAGAAAAATAGATTCTGGAAACTTTTCGCAAAATCGAGGTAAATATTCCTTTGCTTGATGCAATTAAGCAAATACCGCGCTATGCTAGATTTCTCAAAGACTTATGCACTAACAAAAGGAAGCTGAAAGGCAATGAAAAGATTAGTGTGAGTGAAAATGTTTCAGCTATTATTCAGAAGAAGCTTCCTCCTAAATGTAAGGACCCAGGTATGTTCGCCATTCCTTGCAAAATAGGTAATCTTGGAATCGCTAAAGCCATGTGTGATCTAGGAGCTTCTATCAATGTCATGCCTTTGTCTGTTTATCAACGTTTAAATGTTGGTCCTTTGAACGAAACGGGTGTTATTGTTCAACTTGCTGACAGGTCCAATGTTTATCCTGAGGGAGTTCTAGAGGATGTTTTAGTTCAAGTCAATGGGTTGGTTTTTCCTGCTGATTTTTATGTGCTTGACATGGACGATAGTGATTCTCATACTTCATCACTAATATTATTAGGGCGACCATTCCTGAAGACTTCTAAAACGAAAATTGATGTAAATGATGGCACCCTCACTATGGAATTTGATGGTGAAGTGATTAAATTTAACATTTATGATGCCATGAAACATCCTAGCGATATCTCCATTGTTTTTGTTGCGGATGTTATTAACCCATCACCACAGGCACTCAAGCTGGAATCAAAATCCTTATCTGAACATCTAGCCAGGAACGTCTAGACAAAGACGTTAAAGAAAGGCGCTTCATAGGAGGCAACCCATGTCAAAAAAAAAAAAATTCAATTTTTAGTTTTGTTTTGCTTTTGTTTTAGTTTAGTTTTGTTGTGATTTTCGGGTAGTTTTGAAATCTTTAGATCAGCTGCAGCAAGGATACACATAATTAGATGACACTTTCCAAAGCTTAAGGGGAGAACTCCAATACCAGGGAAGTACCAGGATTTCCTTTCTCTTATCCTCTAATGTTCCTTGAGTTGTTCATTCCTCTTTCATTGTGCTGAATTTGGAACAGTGAGGACACTGTTCAAGCTAAGTGTAGGGGAGAGGATAATACAATATAGAGAATAGAGAACTAACTTATACTCTGAATGTTTGTCCTTAAGCAATTTTAAGCTAAAATTTTTTCAAAATTATCATGACATCTGGAGATTGTACTAAATGTTGTAATAAACATCTACAAAATGTGAAATTGACTTGTTCAAATGTTTTACTCACCCACTGCTGTGATTAGAATACATGGTTAAAATTAAGTAGTGAAATCTTTAAGAAACAAATTTACCTTGTATTTAGCTTTAGAATTGGAAGTCTAAGAGTAAGTTGAGTCCCTAAGTGAAAAATAAACAAGTTTACTTCTAGGTTATATTAGCTATTGTATACTCTTTGAAGTTGTTTGTAAAGCAATCATAACACTTAGTGAAAAAAAAAAAATCAAGCATAGCCATTACTCCAATGATTCAACTAATTTAGTTAAGAGTATTCAAACTTGAATGTTAGAGTGAGGAAGAGTATATAGGGGTATCTCAAAACCCGGTCACTTGAGTGATGAGCTCAGGATGTTGCCAACTCAATGAACTCACTATAACGATAAGGGCGAAAAAGGCAAAAGTTCATGAAAAGAAGCGGGCAAAAACCCGTTAAAATAGATGCTTGAATAAATCAAAAGAACATGAATGTAAACATTCATTGAATAAAACAAAGATGTATAAAAGGGAGAATATCTAGCAAAGAGCTTATACCATATGCTTTTACATTATACTGCAAGGATTATATGTTTGCTAATATCCAATGAAGTTTAATTGGGTGTTTTTCCTTAGTGGATTAAGTATTTTGCTTTTGGAATAAAAATTCTTTTGCTAAACATGAGGATTAAAGTTTGTTTTGTTTAGATTAGCTATTAAATTTTGTCCATGGTAATTTGATCACAGGAAACTAGTTTGGTTGAAGTAGTAGACATTAAAATTACAAGTCATGAAATACAATTGAATAGATGCTTGGAATGATGAAAAGAAAGTTTGTATAATCTATGACAGATTTCTCAATTGATTTGATTAAATTGCTTGAGGACAAGCAAGAGTTTAAGTGTGGGGGAATTTGATAGAGCCATTTTATACTTAATCTTTATAGTATAAATTGTGCTAATTCATTATTGATTTTATAGAAATCATAAGGAGATGGTACTTAATTCTATTATGGTGATAAATCAGGTTAAATGGAGTCAAGGGTGCCAATTCAAGTAAATTAGAGAAGTCATCTACAACTTGGTTCAAAGACAAGGATTTACACCGCCGGAGGGAAGTACATGGGCGTGTAATTGAAGTACACGGCCGTGTACTTGGTTTTGAATCAACAGGAAGATACACGGTTGAAGTACACGGCCGTGTATCTGCCTAGGGGGAAGCACGATTTGAGGCACGACCATGGTGCAAACCATGTTACACACTGGACAAGAAGGCGGAAATGTGGACTTTCAACAGAGAGAGACACGGCTTAGAGCACGGCCGTGGTGGCAGCCATGGGAGAAACCGTGCTTGGAGCCATGGTGGAAGCTAGACGTGCCAAGGAGAAGAACTTGTAGATCATGCACAGAGGAAGGCACGATTGAAAATCTAGCCGTGGGTGGAGCCGTGCTACACACTGGACACGGGAGATGATACGTGAATTATGCACAGAGGAAGGCACGACTTGACCCACGACCGTGTGGTAGGGCGTGCCAGGTAGACGAAGATTCACTTCTCGAAATCTACTTGGAAAAGGAAAGATATTTTCGTATCTTGATAGCAAAAGATCACATGCCATCCCTCTAACAATATAAATAGAACCAACCCTAGAGGGTGAGGAGAACTTTTTGAATCTTTTAATCTGGAATCTTTGGATCATCTTGGAGGTAGAGCAGGCAACCGGGTTCATCATGTCTCTACTTTTTATTTTCGTTTTATTGATGAACATGAGTAGCTAAGCTACTTTTCTAGCCAAAGGGTCATAGATGTTTAATTCTCCACGAATTGTGAGGTCTAATTGACTTGTATTTAATCTATTCGTTGTTTTCGGATATTCATATATCTTCTGATCGTTTTGTCATTATTATCTTTGTTGATTGGTATGAATAGAGCTCTTCTACTCAATTAGCAAGTTAATATATTGTCAACTAGCACGTCAAATCCGTAATTGTTTGATTGTTCTAGTCTCAGTGACACAATAACATGTTTGGTTATAAAATAGATGATCGAATTCATGTTATAGAGGTGTGTGATCATGTTTAAATAGGTTATCTTATAATCTACTAGCATGAATTGGTGGTCTCTCTAGTTTTTAATGCTATTGGTAAATTAAATCCTAAGCGCTTGTCTGGGGTTGTCTAATCGATAAGAGAAATAATCAAAGAGCTTCTCTTGGTTATCAAGGAAGTACGGAGAGATAGGTTGTTAGAGCTTGTTAATAACCATAACCAGTTTATCTAGGAATAAGAATAGAAAACATTTGCATCGATGATCAATTCCTTGAATTAAACTATCTTGATTCCTTTGGCTAGGCTTTTATCAATATACGATTCTATTATCTTGCTTCGACTTTATTTTGATTCATAAACAAAACCCCCCCTCATTTTCTTTTCATCTTTATGCCCTTTGAATAGAAATATCTTTAACCAATCCCTGTGGATTCGACCCTACTCACCACTATATGCAAATCATATAATTGTCTAGGAGTAGGTTTTATTTTTGTTGGATTCGACACTCATCATCGGGATTCTGTTTTTGTAGTTGTTGATAGGTTTTCTAAAATGGCACATTTCATTCCTTGTCACAAAATGGATGATGCTTGTAATATTGCTAATTTATTCTTTAGGGAAGTTGTGCGATTGCATGGTATGCCTAGAACAATTGTATCAGATAGGGATGCTAAGTTCTTAAGCTACTTTTGGAAGACTTTGTGGGCTAAGTTAGGAACTATGTTATTGTTTTCTACTACTTGTCATCCACAGACTGATGGTCAAACTGAGGTAGTGAATCGAACTTTATCTACTTTGTTGAGGGCTGTAATTAAAAAGAATATTAAAAGTTGGGAGGATTGTTTGCTGCATGTTGAATTTGCCTATAACCGTACTGAGCATTCTGCTACTAAATTTTCTCCTTTTGAAATTGTGTATGGTTTTAATCCACTAACTCCTTTGGATTTATCACCTTTGCCTATTTCTGAGTATGTTAATTTTGATGGCAAGAAGAAGGCCGAATTTGTTCAACAGATCCATGAGAAGGCAAGGCTGAACATTGAACGACGAATAGAGCAGTATGTGAAACAAGCCAACAAGGGTCGTCGACAAGCTATTTTTGAACCTGGAGATTGGGTTTAGGTTCACATGCACAAAGAGCGGTTTCCCGTGCAGCGTCGATCTAAACTACTTCCTAAAGGCGATGGACCATTTCAAGTTCTTGAGCGCATCAACGACAATGCATACAAGATAGATTTGCCTAGTGAGTATCAAGTAAGTGCCACATTTAATGTTACTGATCTGAGTCCTTTTGATGTAGGTGACGATTTGAGGACAAATCCTTTTCAAGAGGAGGGGAATGATGAGAGTCAAGCTGGAAGAAGGAATGTGGATCCTCTTGAAGTGCCGCCTGGATCGATCACAAGAAGTGGAGCAAAACGACTCAAGGAAGCACTTAACGGGTTGATAAAGGATGTCCATGAAGCCGGGAAGGATTGGGGCAATCATGAAGTTGGAACGGATTGGAACAACCATGGGAAGACCCTTGCTCTTATACAAGTCACACCGGACACGGGTTGAAGAGGGCGTGTTCTTTCAAGGCACGACCGTGTATGGAGTCAAGCAAATCCATAGAAAGATATACGGGCGTGTATGTTGCCAGAAGTTGCACAGAATGATACACGGCCAAAGTACACGGGCGTATATGTTGCCAGAAGTTGCACAGAAAGGTACACGGGCGTGTACATAGCCATGTATCCCCTGCCGGCTAGCTTTTTTCCTGTTTCGTGTTTTTACGTAACTTATCTAAGCTACGTCGTTTTGGACTTGTTTTTCACGAATTGTAACCTTAGTATAAAAGCTCCTAGGGTTTAGAACAAAAAAAGAGATATACATCTTTGAACATTAAACACTTTTGAGAGGCACCTCTCTTGGTTCTTCAAGAACTAACTAGAACTTATCGGATTAATTTCCGTGGCGTTCATCTCGATTGTGGCATCTGCACATTATACCAAGGTTCTTGTCTTGCTTATAGACAATGGGTCGCGGTTTCCACTTTAAGTGTTTGGGCGTCTTAGGCAATGAATTCCGGACGTATTGGTATTGGGTTTCGTCACGGGTTGGCGTGGTTCGTATCATAACTTATCTAATCTTGAATCGATTAGGATCACTTCTCAATTAATAGCAACAAAGTATTGCATGAGAAACATAAACTCTTCAATAATTCAATCGTAAAATAGAAGGTTTTTGCTATCTTATCTCTAGAATTACAATCAAACCTCATAAATTGCATAGATCTAATCATAAACGCAATTTCCCAATTGACTTAGATGATATCAGGCATAAATTCATACTTTGGGTATATAAATCTAGGGAAAAAATTACCAAGTAAGCAATTGAACAGAAGAACATCAATATATTTATATTAAGAACAAATTCTCATTAGATGATAAAATAATAATTAAATAAGACTTGAGTTTAAGGTTTACTCCTCCATAGTATTAATAATGAAAATAGAAGATTTGGAAGATAAACTAGAATTCATGATTACATCTTGTTGAATTGAAAATCAATTGTCTTCGTTCTTGAATCTTCGTGGCTGTTTTTCTTGGTAATTGAATTGTAATTTCTCCTAAAAACCCAAGCTACTGTCTCGTTCTAGCCATGCTAATGATATATCTATGGAGTCTCTAAAGTAAGTGGAATTAAAAGAAATCGAAGGCAAGTGACTTGATATGCCCCTCACCACGCCTCATGACAAGGGGAGTAGAACTATCTATATATGATCTAGGTGACTACGTCCTTAGATATAGGGTGTGGCATAGGGCATATGCATTTTTGCTTAACAAACTTCTCCATACACCCTTCCATATAGGGCGTGGCAAAGGGTATGGTAGCTTCTGACCTTGAATATGTGCACCACAATCGCTACTGCGAGGCATATGGATTTGGAATCACACTTGTCTCTTCTTTCCTTTTTTCAATTTCACTTGATTTTATTGCCATTATCTCCATTTTGCCTAAAATCAACAATTTAATTAAATAAGTGTCAATTTAAAATGATTTTTACTTAAAATAACAACAAAAAGAGTCCACATCATCCCAAAATTTAGAGTGCTATAGCAAATTATCAACATTCAACTTTAAACCTAAGCCTTTAAGTTGATTAAAACTTCAAAGATAAACCTAATCTATAACATGTTCATTTCTATAGTTTTTGTTTATATAGTAGGTCTACTTTTTAAGTTTATAATACTTGAAAATTTTATTTATTGATTTATTTAATATATATATATATATTATCGCAAAGAACTAAGTACGAGGATGGGAATTTTGCAAAACTTGAGGGGCAATTTGGACATTTAACATAAAGAATATAAATATTATAAGTTAACCTAAAGAGTTTCCTTTGTCATTTTGAGCAGTGAAACAAAAATCCACAAAAGATAGTGATGGGAATCTTCCCGGTGATTTTAATGGACAGGGAACTTGATTTGGGTGATGATCCAAATCACTTATATGCATACTTTTTTTCTTTATCTAATAAATATTTGAAATGATAATCTAACAGGTACAACGATATTTCTTCACGGGATACCAAATGAACTTCACTGTTGGTCAATTAGGGACATTGTTGGATTCTCATCCAATGGCCCACTATGATCAATATTGCCTCGATGCATTGGCTCTTTAAAGATTATTATCTTTTGTACTTGTAATTTATTTCTTTGGACTATTTATTTTGTAAGTTTTGGGGAAATTTTATTTGATTGTATTTTTTGTGTTTTGGGACCGGCTACCCTATAGTGGCATAGTTATAATTTTCTTGTCATTTTAACCATAAAGGGAGCAAGTATAAATGCATGCTTAAGTAGGGTTTTGAGGGGAGAATAAACTTACCATTGCTACAAATTTTCGTGAGAGATTAGGGTTTGTCCTAATATTTCATAGGACTCTTATCAATTTCAATCCAATTGGAATTGTGGCGAGTTTGCAACCTAGTGAATTGTGAGTAATATCAATTTCCTAAGTTGATTTCCTTTTCATAACTAGTGTGTCATATCTAGTGTTCATTAAGGTAGTTCTCGTTCTAATTTTTGGTGTCAAGTGTTGGTCTAATTCCATTCATATATTGTTATCAATTTGATTGGATTTATATCTTGATATTGCCTTATATTTGTCTTTCATTATTTGCATGGAGTTCCTTTGTTGAGAGAAGTTCATGGCTATTTTGTGTGTTAGTGATTAGGATCTTATTGGATATTTTGTTAAGTACTTAATTCAATTGAGTAACATCATCATTTTGGTGTTGATCTTCATTGATTTTAAAAATTGGATCACAATCAATTTAGGGTTCACGTCTAATTAAAGGAGGATTGAACTAGTTTTTGGTTTTTACTTGTGAGGTTGTTTCAATTGCATATTTGCATATGCTTAAACTCGCTTTTAAGCATATCATCTTTTTTTATCAGAGCCTGAGGATGTGAGAAGGGATCATTTGATTTTGAGTTAAGAAATTTTAGGGTTCTTAAGCTTGCATCTTGATTCTGAAATTGAAACTGAAAATTGAATTGTTTGATTTTGTTACTTGAAGTGGCATAATTATCTTTCTTGGGGAGTTGAATTTGCTGCTTGTTGAATTTTGTTTTGACATCTTGTTGAAGCTCCATTTGGTTGATAATTTCGTGTAAAAAGTAGAAAAGTAATAGCATATCTTGTGATTCAAAATTCATAATTTGAAGTTGCCTCAATTGTGAAGAAGTGAAGGTGTATTTTACTTTGATTGATTCAAACATAAGGGGGGCTTAGTGTGCATTTTCAGAATTGAGAGTGTGGGTTCAAGGAAACTATTTGAATTTCAAAACACACATTAAGTGATAGAGTAATTGTGTGTTCATTTGAATTTGAAAGTGGCTCCTTACCACTTGTGGAATATTGCAATTAGTGAACTCATTTTAAATTTGAATTTAAGCTGCCTTGTTGTTGTAAGTTGCGGTTTGATAACTTATGTAGAAGTGGAGAAGTGCACCGTGACTTGAAGGTGTGTGTGTGTGGTGTTGTATTTTGTAAAGTTAGTGAAGGGTGTGTGTATATGTGGCGTTGCATTATATGTGTTGTTTAAAGAAGTGTTGTTAGTGGCGTGAGTAGTGGTGGAAAATTCTTTACCGTGAGCAAGGGAAGTTATGTGGTGGTGTGAAGTTGTGCATTTGTGTTTGTGTTGAGGTGCTGCATATTGTGAATTTAAGTAGTGTGAAACCAAGGCAATAAAAGGAAAGTTAAGAAGTAGAATTTGAATTCAAACAAGTAATTAAAGTGTGAAAGTAATTGAACTCATTACTTAAACACTTGTGGTTGAATTTAATTCTTAACTACTTAGAAGTAATTGTGCATACTTCATTTATTTAACTTTACTTGAAGTACTAAGAATTATTTCATTGTGTTTTAAGTCCTTGTAACATGGGTTCATTATATTAGTGTAGTTGTTAAACGTGTTCTTGTGAATTAGTGTTGTTAAAGGAGTGTGCTATAATTCGTGGAAGTGTACTTCATCAAATCATAAACATGTCAAATAACAATGTAAATGGGGGAATTGGCAATGAGGCCAATAGCTAGGTTGGTGATACGGAATTGGAAATCGAATCCCTTCCACACAAATCAAATCGTCAATAACAATTTTAGGGTTTTCTAGATTTTGGTCCTAATAAAGTAAAATCAAAGGATATGGATAAAATTACCAATCTATAGATGCCAAGATTGATAAAATTAAACTAATTCGCAATCAAATCATAGAACGATAGAGACCACGTTCTAAAAATCAATCACTATGGTTAAAGAATTCTAAGAATTCAATAACAATGCTTGCCACAAATTCTATAGGAACCAAGAATTTGATAAAAACAATACGAATAAAGTGAAAATCAATTCTCAATATTCAAGAATCCCAAAAGAGGATTCACACACACGCTCAAAGTGTTTGCTTACAACCAAAATATCATTCGTCCCAAAAGAAAAACCCTAAGAACATTATTTATATCATGTCTAAAAACAAATTGTGCGAGGCCATTCAAGGCCGGCCAAAGGCCAACACCAAAGGCTGGCGGCATTGAAGTTAACTCGGCCGACCTTTATTCAAGACCGGCTTAAGGCTGGCCGAACTTCGCCTTGGGTCCTCCTGATGCCTATGTCCTCCTTTTTTGGACCCAGTACTACCACCTAGACCTCATATTGACTTTGTTTTCTTTGGTGCTCGTATCTTAGCTCTTGGAATCGTATCAGTTGGAGGAGGTCAGGGTCATAACACTACAGGTAAAAGGACTTTGGAAGAACAACTCTAGGATCTTACTACTATTGTTGCTACATTAGCAACCAAGATTGATAGGATGACATTGCCACAACCACTAGTGGTAAAACCTCAAGCAACACCTCGAGTAGCTCCATAGAACCTCTAGAGAGAAAGAGTAGTGGGAGGAGGAAACTTGGTGATCGTTGCCAATCGTAGTTTTAATAAATTGAATTCTTGTTCTTAATCCTACTACGAAGCAATAGGCAAGTGCACCTATCGTAGCGTAATATAGCGAGTAAGCACAAGGTCGTCCCTCAGAGATACACCAACTACTTGTACTAACTCCGTTTCTATTATCTAACCGCCGCTTAATAATGTTGGTTGAAACTTAATTACTCTAATCTTAAAACTAATAACTCACTAACAACAATGGTTCTAAAGATTTATCAATTAACAAAAGCAACCTAGATCTTATTCTACTCCTTCTCTATCATGTAATTCATTAGATTTATGAAGATTGTCTTAATTGACTTCTTATACTGTCGAATTCTCTAGTCAAGTTAACTACTTTCTCAAGTACATTAAACTATCTAATCCTAGGTTTATCAAATAGGATCTCTCCTTAGTAAATAGCAACCTAGAATTGCATAAAGTACATGAATTCGCATCAAAATAATCGATGTAAACAGAAGACTCTTGTTTCCTATCTCTGGAAGAACAATCAAATCTCATTAATTGCATTAAATCTAATCATAAGAGCAATTTGTCAATTAACTAATATGATATCATGCGTAAATTCATATTCCGGATCTATAAATCTAAGAAACAATTGAAGGGCATGCAATTAATCATAAGAAAGTCAACAACTTCACATTAATGACCAAATCTTCATCACATGACAGAGAAGTTTCAAATAAAATCTAGATCTAGGGTCTACTTCTCCATAAATTGGACAAAAGAAATGCAATTACTAGAAGAATAGATAAAATTCATAGTCACAACCCTTAAAGATAGAATCTTCTTCTTCGTGGGTCTTCAATCCCCCTTGGAATCGACAGAATCTTCTTTCCCTTGCTGTTACGAGAGTGAGAGAAAATAAAAAATTCGTAAAATTCCGATTCTAGGGCAAACTAACGGTCTATTTATACATGTACCCCGGTTGGATATATACACGAGTGGATACACAAGTAGTGTATCTCGTTCGTGTATCTCATGCTTGCTTCCAAGTGTCCTTATGTGAATATTCACGAGCAAGTACATGGGAGTGTACATTAGTTGTGTATTTGAAACATCATCGAACAGAAGCAAAACTTAGATACACAAGTAAAGTACATGGGCGTCTACTTTGCTCGTGTACTTTCCAAACATCCGCTTTAGTATACACAAGCAAAGTACATGGGCATGTATCTCACTTGTGTACTTTCTATAATTCTTTCTCTTCATATGTAATGTGTCCAATTGCTTCCAAACTTGATCCGACTCTTCAAAACTCCTTCCCTTAGCTCCAAAATACTCTAGAAGATCCTGAAATTAACATTCATTCCATTAAGGATCCTTTTCTTCAGCAAATCATCTAAAAATTCAACAATAAAGCACAATTTCATTACTCTAGATAAGGGTATTTTGTGACTTATCAAACTTCCCCACACTTAAGTCTTTGCTTGTTCTCAAGCAAAATAAAACATTAATTAAACTTCTCATTAATCATGATTGTCGTTACCAAATAATACTACTCACACATTAACATTTATGAATTTTAATCTTTAAAGCTCAATACAATCCCTCAATCTAATGAGTGTGCTTCTCACCTTGTCATGAAAGTATTGTAACAAAGATACTTTAGTCAAATTTCTAGGATTAATCAGAGTAGACCAATCTTTACCCTTGTCATTTAACAATGGCTTTCATGATCAAAATTAGACACAAGATCAATTAGAGAAAAAGGAAACGTAGTACATTTCAACCACCACTAAAGAGTCTATAATCTTCTCAATTATCTCTCTTAGTAAAGCAATCAATAAAGAAAATACATTGCATCTATGTTTCCCCTAGATTCCTCCTCCTTTTTGGTTGATCTCTTCAAAGATTTTATTCTTTGTAATAGTTCACTGGTTTCATCCCCTTTTTTTTTGTTTAGGATCTTGCAACCCATGTAACGAGTTTTCAGTCGATAATCCTAGGCTCATCACCCAAGTTAACGAATGTTATCCCCTCAATTGAGGGCGTTCCTATGGGCTTAATTACTCGAGTTACAGGGCCCTCTCAAATTTTGCCTTTATGGTATTTCATTTTATTACGGTAATTTCCTCGGTCAGCCGATCCCAGGCCAGACGACCTTAGGTGACCAGGTTTTAAAGGAACCCCATCGAACCTCTATTACCTTAACTTATAATTTTGACTAGTTAGTAGCGGAGTCAAACTTCGCTCTTCTAAGGGACCAAAGCCTGCCCATACTAACCAATCCTTTATTTTTCAAGTGTAACATGCTTTCATTAAATTATTACTTTAAAGAGATCTTCTAAGAAGGATCACCAAGAGAATCATTTCATTTGCCCTTTCATGAAAGATTAAATGGCTCTCAAGATCTTTGAGTTTCACAGCGATTTTATCCCATAACTTTGACTAAGTATCAATGTTCCAAAGAAGACAAAGGTGACATGCACAACACTCTTTTAGAGGAATTCATTCACTAAATGCTAATATACTACGTGATTTGCAATCATGATTTCAAAATTCGATTATCAAGCAAAAAGAAAAAAAAATAGGGGAAAATTTTGAATGACTTATACAATTCAGCACAACCCTTATCAAATTTCTTTAGTATCCCCTTCCCCACACTTAGATTGAGACATCGTCCCCAATGTCTTTATCATTCAAGAATACAATGGTCTCAAAATAAGTTAGGGTCGTCAATTACACAAAGAAAATGATAGGACTTGCATTGGGTTTCTGAAATAAGGAGGAAGATAGCGCAGTTGAGATACGCAACCAAAGTACACGATTGTGTACCTAATTGTGTATCTACCCATCTCATACATGTACAAATTATCAGGTCTTGTGGCTTTAGTATATTATCAATCTACCTTCCTGAAGGCAAAAAAATGTAACTACAACACACCCAAAGCATCCTTAAACGATAAAGTTCGAATCTTGATTCTAAGAAGCTAGGTGCGATAGTTTAGTGATCATAAAAAAGATGGCCTCATAACTTGGTTTCTAAGAAGAAGATTGGGAAAGAAACACAACAACATTGTTCCAGAAACCCACAAAATCAAAGTCCCAAATATTCATGTTCAAACCCTAACTGTCGATTCACTTGTTTGGCAGCCACTCATGACATCAATCAAACATGCATTCACGTGAGTTCAAAATGTGTACAGATCTATCAACAATCGACTTCCAAACTGCGAAATCACTCATCATACCATCATCATAGATGCAAGCATGTATGGTAGTTGTAAAAGAAAACCGAGTAACAACCGTATTGCAATAAGTATTGAAGAAGAAGAAGAGAAAACTTACTTACCTTGAGTCCTTGAAACGGAAGAAATTTATGGTGTGGAAAGAACAACCACGGTATGGAGGAGTAGAGTGGGAGTGAGTGGGTCAAATACACAAATGGAGAATGGGTCGTGTAAATGGTAGAGTGAAGTGAGGAGTCCTTTTATAGTACGAGCAGAAAAATTAGATACACGACCAAGTACACAGTCATGTACTTTGGTCGTGTACTTTGGATTCCTTTCTATGGGTTAGATACACGACCAGGTACACGAGCGTGTACCTTGTTCGTGTATCGTGGGAGAGCATTTTGTGGGTTAGATACACAACTAGGTACACGAGCGTATACCTTGTTCGTGTATCATGGGAGAGCATTCTGTGAGTCAAATACACGACTAGGTACACGAGCGTGTACCTTGTTCATGTATATAAAGGGGGTGTTCTGTGGGTCAGATACACGACTAGGTACATGAGCGTGTACCTTATTCGTATATCTCTGATATGTACACAATGAGCATTTTTTGAAGTGCACGGGAGGCCATACCATGACATATTCCCCTTTTGTATTGCAAAGTAAATTTAGACACCCTCTGGCATGTGTGAGAAACCGGATACACCACTAGTGTACCCGGTTGTGCAGATCAAAGTGCATACCTGTCATCACTTCATCTTGCATTCCCTTGAAAAGGTCTCCCATCCTAAATTTCCCCACACTTAGAGCTTAAAAGAAGCTCTATTAAGGTAACTTTCATAGAATCCAAACTTGGTTAGCCCCTCTGTAGCTTGCTGTCCTGCAAAAGTTACTCCAAAACAACGGATGATAATAAAGAAAAAAAAAAGAAAAAAAAAACTTACCTAAGCAACATGGGTTGCCTCCCAAGAAGCGTTGTTGTTTAACGTCGTTAGCTCGACGTAATGAACCGGTGGAGCTCAAATGGAGATGAGAATGAGGTTTAACTCCTCCTTTTTTTCCAAAACTGTTTTGTCCCCAAAGTAATGCTTAAGCCTTTGGCCATTCACCTTAAAAATGCCTTTCTCCGGGTGTTCCAACTCAACTGTACCTTAGGGAAAAACCCTTTTTACCCGGAATGGACCGGACCATCTTGATTTAAGCTTCCCAGGGAACAATTTCAACCTAGAGTTGAAAAGTAATACAAAGTCCCCTTCATTAAACTGTCCATTCTGTGGTAGCCGAGCATCATGAATCTTCTTGGCTTTCTCTTTGTATATATATGAATTGTCATATGCCATGAGCCTCCATTCATCTAGCTCATTAAGTTGCATCCTTCGATGTGCTCTAGACCGGCTGAGATCTAAATTGGCAGATTTGATCGCCTAAAATGCCATGTGCTGAATCTCAACTGGTAAATGGCAAGCTTTCCCGTAGACCAATCGATATGGAGTAGTATCAAGGGGGGTTTTCTAAGCTGTCTGATATGCCCACAAAGCATCATCTAACTTCTCGACCCAATCTCGTCTATGGTGAGACACGGACTTCATTAAGATACGCTTTAGGTCCCTGTTTAAAACCTCCACTTGCCCACTAGTTTGGGGGTGATACGGCGTAGCAAGACGGTGAGTCACCCTATATCGCTTAAGAATCTTTTCAACTTGCGAATTATAGAAGTGTGTACCTCTATCATTTATGAGTGCCCATGGGACCCCGAATCTACAGAAGAGCTTCTTCAAGAATTTAACAACCACACGGGAGTCATTAGTCGATAAGGCTTGTGCTTCTACCCATTTAGAGACGTAATCCACAGCTACCAATATGTATTTATTTCCGAAGGAAGGAGGAAAGGGCCCCATAAAGTCGATGCCCCACACATCGAATGCTTCACACTCTAATATGTAGTGTTGTAGCATTTCATTCCTTTTTGATATGTTACCATCCCTCTGGCATCAATCACGTCGAGCCATATATCTCTAAGCACCCCTAAACAATGACGGCCAATAAAATCCTGCTTCCAATACTTTGTGCGCCGTCCTATTGGCACTATGATGTCCTCCCGTTGGCCCACTGTGACAGTAGAATAAGATTTTCCATCCTTCTTCATGGGAAACACACCTTCGAATCATCTGATCAGCACAAATTCTAAATAAATGTGGATCCTCCCAGTAGTAGTGCTTCAATTCAGTGAAAATTTTCTTCTTCTGCTGCTTGTTCATATCCTTAGGAAGGGCCCTTACCACTAGGTAATTGGCAATATCAACAAACCATGGGATGATATCATCTTCAATGCTCTTGATGGCATACAATCATTCCTCAGGGAACTCATCGTTGAACTCAACTTTGTTCGGTCTTTTTAAATAGGGATTCTCCAAACATGACAGGTGGTTGGCTGCTAGATTTTCGGCACCCTTTTTATCTCTTATCTCAAGATCAAACTCTTGAAGAGGTAAAATTCACCGAATGAGGCGTGGCTTTGCATCCTGTTTTGTCAGCAAGAATTTCAAGGTGGAATGATCTATGTATACGTTGACCTTAGATAAGATGAGATATGGTCTGAACTTGTCAAAGGCAAAGACAACTGCCAGTAACTCCTTCTTAGTGGTTGTATAGGTTTCTTATGCAGGAGTGAGTGTTTTGCTAGCATAATGAATGGGTTGAAGTATTTGTCCTTTCGTTGACCCAGAATAGCTCCCACAGCCGAGTCACTAGCATCACACATAATCTCAAAGGGAACGTCCCATGTTGGTGTGACCATGATAGGTGCAGTGATGAGTTTTTGCTTGAGGAGTTCAAATGCATCAATGCATTCCTGGTTGAAGTCAAAGGAGGTATCCTTCTCCAAGAGTTTTGTCATCGGCCTAGCAATTTTTGAAAAATCTTTAATGAATCGTCGATAGAACCCTACATGGCCAAGAAAACTTCGTATTGCCTTAACTGAAGATGGTGGGGGCAATTTAGAAATTGCTTCGATCTTTGCCTCATCCACTTCTATGCCTTTCTTGGAGATTTTATGACCTAAAACAATACCTTCTTTTGCCATAAAATGACACTTCTCCCAATTTAGGACCAGGTTAGTATCTTCACAACGTTGCAACACTAACTCAAGATGGTGTAGACACTCATCAAAAGAATTCTCGAAAACAGAAAAATCATCCATGTATACTTCCATCTTGTCTCCTACCATATCCTCAAAAATAGCCATCATGTATCGCTGAAAGGTAGCTGGAGCATTGCATAATCCGAAAGGCATGCGTCGATAAGCGAAGGTCCCAAAAGGGCATGTGGATGTTGTCTTTTCCTAGTCTTCGGGTGCGATAGGAATCTGAAAATATCCAGACATCCCATCGAGCAAACAGTAATATGCATGACCAGCTAACCTTTCAAGCATTTGGTCCACAAATGGAAGAGGAAAATGATCCTTTCGAGTTGCATCATTTAGCTTGCAGTAATCTATACAAACTCTCCATCCAGTGACAATTCTCATCGGGATGAGCTCATTTTTTTTCATTCGGTACCACTGTCATACCGCCTTTCTTCGGAACTACTTGAATGGGGCTCACCCATGAGCTATCAGAAATCGGGTAGATCATTCCTGCATCAAGCAATTTGATGACTTCCTTTTTTACAACATCTCTCATATTTGGATTAAGTCGGCGCTGCGGTTGTACCACTGGCTTGACATAATCTTCCATTAAAATTTTGTGTGTACAAAACGATGGGCTAATCCCCTTTATATCTGCAATTTTCCATGCAATTGCTTTCTTGTGTTGCCCCAGGACATGCAATAACCTTTCCTGCTGATCTCGATCCAGATTTGATGCAATTATGATTAGAAGTTTAGAATCTTCTTCCAAAAATGCATATTGAAGGTAGTCTGGCAGTTGTTTCAATTCTAGCTCAGGTGGTTCCTCAATTGAAGGTTTCAATCTCTGAATGGTAGATCTATTCATACCTTCAAAGCTTCTTTCTTCTCTCAACTCAGGATTATTATTAAGCTAATTGACAACTGCTCTAATCGCCATATTTTCAGGTTGCTCTTTCTCCCCATTCATCAAACACAATCCCAATGCATCACCAATCAACAGGTCTTGCAATGAATCTGAAACTGCGAAGTCGAGGTAGTCGATTGCATAGCATGTATCATCATGGTGCAAGCTTTGTTTAAGGACGTCAGGCATTTTCACTATGACCTCTTCATTTCCGACTCTCAACACTAACTTCCCATCCCCAACATCAATTATGGCTCTAGCAGTAGCCAAAAATGGCCTCCCCAATATAAGAGGGACCTCCACATCTGCTTCCATGTCAAGGATGACGAAATCCGTCGGGAAGATGAAGTCCTGCACCTTCACTAATACATCTTCAACTACTCCTCTCGGGAATTTGACTGATCGATCGGCTAACTGAAGACTCATTTTAGTCTGTTTCGGCTCTCCAATACCCAATTTCTGGAACATCTTGTATGGCATCAAATTAATGCTAGCTCCCAAATCAGCCAATGCCCATTCTTTAGATAAATTCCCTATCAGGCAAGGGATGGTAAAGCTCCCAGGATCTTTTAACTTCTTTGGGAGTTTGTTCTAAATTACCGTAGAGCATTCTCTTCCTAAAGTTACAGTGGAGAACTCTTCAAGCTTCCTTTTGTTCGATAGCAACTCTTTCAAAAAATTTGCATATCGTGGCATTTGTGATAATGCCTCAACCAGTGGAAGGTTGATATGCAATTGCTCGAATATCTCTAAAAATCTACCATAGTGGTCATTTGTTCTGTCCTTCTTGAGTCGTGCTGGATAAGGAACATTGGGCTTGTATTCTGGGATTAATGGAGGTGATGATTTCTCTTTAGGTGATTTTTTCGAATGCTTTCCCCCTTCTTTGAGAACTATTTGTTCTTTTGCTAGTTCAGTCACCCGACTCTCTTCTTCTTGAACCTTTGGTTGTAATTCCTTACCACTTCGTAATGTGACAGCTTTAACATGTTCTCTAGGGTTGGTTTCCGTGTTTCCCGGTACTGAACCTTGAGATCTCTTTGACAAAAGCTTAGCTATCTGACCGACCTGGTTTTCAAGATTATGTATTGATGCCTCATGATTCCTCGGAGTCGAGTCTTGATTTTTCAAAATCAAATCTAAGGACTTCTGTCTGTCTTCTGAATCCTTGATGAATTTTGTGAGGAGATCTTCAAGTGGCGGTTTGGAACTCTAGACCATTGGCCTCTGATAACCTAGTGGAGGATTAGGATTGCCTTTCTGAATATTACTGTTGTTAGTCCAAGAAAAATTTGGGTGATTTCTCCATCCTGGGTTATAAGTATTGATGTATGGATTGTTCTGGGTCCGAATTGGGTTTCCCAAATAATCCACTTGCTCTGTTTGCCCTTCCTCACCACCTGAAGGTTCCACAATAGCCAGCTGATGTTGTGAGACAGCCAACCCGTCGATCTTTCTAGATAAAGCCTCAACTTTGGACATGATGGAAGTAGCCACATCCACTTCAAGAATGCCTGCCACCTTCTTTTCTCTGTCCCTACCATGTGACCATTCATAATTATTCGTGGCCATGTCTTCAAAAAGAGTCAAACTTTCTTCAGAATTTTTATGGTTTAAGGTGCCACCAGCTGCGGCATCTAATGTTTGTCTCGTTTGATAGTTCAACCCATTATAAAATATCTGAACTTGAAGCCACTCTGGGATCCCATGGTGTGGGCATTTCCGCATTGAGTCCTTGAATCTCTCCCAGGTTTCATACAACGTCTCCATGTCATACTGATGATAAGATTGAATCTCAGCTCGAAGTTTAGCGGTCTTTGAAGGAGGGAAGAATTTGTCCATGAACTTCTTAATCAGACCTTGCCATGTAGTAATGGAGTTCCTCGGTAAAGAATCCAACCACTGCTTAGCCTTGCCTTTCAAAGAGAATGGGAAGAGCCTGAGGCGGATCACATCATCACTAACTCCATTAAATTTGAAGGTATCGCATATCTCCAGAAAGAGTTGGATATGCGGATTTGGATCTTCATCTTGTAAACCATCAAATTGAGTATATTGCTGCACCATCTGAATCACGGCAGGCTTAAGTTCAAAATTATTTGCCTCCACTCGAGGATGGACTATGCTAGAGCTAACGCCTATCAAGTTTGGCCTGGCAAAATCAGAATTGGTTCTAGGTGGCTCATTAACTCGGCCATCTCTATTATCAACTGATAAAATCAAATTATACTTATATTTTCTTTTGGACTTATATTAAATTTATTTCAATATTATAAGAAAATATAAAGAAATGATATTTAATGGCGTTTATTGTGAAAATTCAGGTTTTGAAAACCCAAAAGTAAATTACAAGTTAATTGGAGGAGTTTTTCACAAAATTGAAGAAGCGAGCGGAGGATTGCACGGAAGGCCGCCGGCCTTAGGCCAGCCTACATTCAAGGCCGCCGGCCTTGAGCAGACCTTCATTACTCCTCGGATATCCATTGCGAAAATCTCTCCAAAATCGTATCTTAATTAATTTGCTGACTCAACTCCTCATCAGATCAAGCTTATCCTCCTCCTCTTTGGATCTATAAATAGGCCCCTTGTGTGAACCTTGGGAGCATCCCCTTTTGTTTTAGAATCCTTTTGTTTTGATTCTTTGTTTAGCATCCTTTGTCTTTCTTTGAAATCATTAGAATTCCCTTAGGAACTTTAGGATTTTATATTTTCTTTAATTCCTTTACATTTTATGTTATTCCAAATTTTAGTTTGAAGAAAGAAAGTTATTTTGCTGAAGTTTTCTTTCAATTGAAGAATTCGAGGAATCATTTTGGAAGATTGAAGTTCTTGAAGATTATAGCTATTGTTTCATTCACTTTATTTTCTTTTGTGCCATTTATTAGTTTATTCTTGTTGTTCAATATGAATTCCATTGCAACTATTTATTTCATTTGTTTTTATGCAATTCATACTATAATGTTCTAAATCATCCTTGTGGGAAACAAGATGAAGCCATAATTCAAACTAAAATGATCATTGTATTCATGTTATAGGACATATAGATATGCGGAATTTTCATATAAGAAGTCCTGCTATGAATTATATTTTGTAATTGAAATCAATGCATAGAAATGTAAATGACTCGAAAGAGAAATTTAGGTTTTATCAGGAATTCCTAAGTAAGATTTAATAATTCATGTGGAAGCATCGTTATTGAATCTTATTAGAAATTGACCTAAGTGTTTCATGCAATATTTTTATTAAATTTTTAACTAAGGGATTAGGAGAAATTATTTTAAAGATATTAGGCAATCATATAATTGGGAAATTTATGATTGTGAATTAGAATCCTCGTTTGATTTTAATTAGCGGGAGCTATTAAATTAAATTGGGGTAATGTTACTTTAAAACTTGATAAAGGATTAAGGTTTTGTTAATTTCTTGTGAAAATCCATATAACTATGAGTTATTATAACATGAATGCAATATGATTAGTAGAATTAGGGTGGATTCTATTTCCCATCATCAATTCATTATTTTTCAAACACAATTCTCTTTTTGAGCATTTAGTATAATTCATTCAATTCTCATCAAATATCATTGCCTAAATAATAGTAGAAATTGATATAGGTCTATTACTTAATCAATCTTCGTGGTTCGACACTCTTCTCTCACTATATTACTTGATCCGATCTGGTACACTTGCCGGTATTTATTCAAGCTCATTTTATATCTCCTTTTGCATGGATCAAGTTTTTGGCACCATTGCCGGGGATTGATTAATATTAGACCATCTTCAGATTCTATTGTTAATTTAGGCGCAATTATTTTGTTATTTAATTTTATTTATTTTTTTCATTGTGTGATCGTTTCTTGTTCTCTTTGAGGTTCTTTTTATGCGCAAGAGTAGAAGTGCTGAACTTCTACCAATTAATCTTGAGATAGAATGCACCTTGCGACAACTTAGAAGAGAGCAGAGAAGAAAGGAAGAAGAGAACATGGCAGATGAGAACAACAATCGGATTCAGGGTGTTGGTAGAGCACTTCGGGAATACACGATACCTGTTGTTTCAGGTCTTGCAATAAGAAGACCAACAATTCAGGCTAACAATTTTGAATTAAAACCAGCACTTGTTCAAATGGTTCAATCAAATCAATTTGGAGGATATCCAAATGAGAGTCCTGATAAGCATATTGCAGTATTTCTTCAATATTGTAATACAGTGAAAATGAATAATGTATCTGATGATGTAATTAGGCTACAACTTTTTCCGTTTTCACTTAGAGAAAAAGCTAGGGCTTGGTACAATTCATTGCCACAAGACTCTGTAACCACTTGGGTTGATCTCTCATCTAAATTTTTAAGGAGATTTTTTCCACCTGGTAGAACTGCTAGGTTAAGAAATGACATCACAAACTTCACTAAGTTTAGTGGTGAATCACTATATGAAGCTTGGGAAAGATTCAAGGAGGCAATTAGAAAATGCCCCCATCATGGATTACCAGATAATCTCCTTATTGAGATATTCTATCTCAGTTTAGATGATACATTGAGATCTCTAGTAGATGTTGCTTCTAGTGGTGCACTAATGAGTAAGACATATGAAGAGGCTAGTGTTTTGATAGATGAAATGGCCTCTAGTGCTCATAATTGGCAACATGAAAGAGGTAAGTCTAGAGTAGCATCTGTCAATGACATGGACACCTAAATAGCTCAGATTTCTGCTCTTACCACTCAGGTAAGTAAACTCACCTCTGTACCATCTTTTAATGTTAATCAAATTTCTTGTTGTGAGTTATGCTCAGGACCACACTCAACTCTTGAGTGCCCATCTGGAAACTTTTCCTCCTCATCCCATGGAGGGCAAGTAAATTTTGTCAACAATTTCCAAAGAGGACATCAAGGACCTTATTCAAACACCTACAATCCAGGGTGGCATAATCATCCAAATTTCTCATGGAGAAATGATAACAATGCACTTAAACCCCCTGGATTTCAAAAGCAAGGTCCTAATCATAATACTCCCCATCAACAATATCCTAATCATAATACCTCTTCTCAGCAAGGTCAGTCTAAAATGGAAGAACTCATGATAAGTTATATGCAGAAGACTGACACAATGTTGCAAAATCAACAAGCCACCATTAGGAATCTTGAAAATCAGTTTAGTTAAATGTCTCAACAGTTGAGTAATAGACCATCTGGGTCTTTACCTAGTAATACTGAGCAGAATCCTAAGGGTGTAAATGCTATTATGCTAAGAAGTGGTAAGGAATTGGTTGATAAGAAACTTGGGGAAGAGGAGGTTAACCTAGAGAAAGATAAAGGGCAACAAAAGGAAGAGGAACCAAAGAAAAATTCACCAAAAGTGCAAGCAAATGTTCCTCCTATTCCTTTCCTAGGAAGGCTGAAGCAACAGCAATTGGATTCAGAATTTGCTAAATTTTTAGAAGTCTTTAAAAAATTGCAAATTAACATTCCTTTTGTAGAGGCACTTCAGTAGATGCCATCATATGCTAGGTTCATGAAGGATTTACTCACAAAGAAGAGGAAGATTGAAGGGAATGAACCAGTGATGCTTACAGGGGAACGTTCTATGATCTTACAAAAGAATTTATCCAATTTGCCAAGAAAACAAAGAGATCAGGGAAGTTTTACTATTCCTTGCACTATTGGTAATTTTCATTTTGATAAAGTACTTATAGATTCTGGTGCAAGTATAAATTTAATGCCTCTATCCATTTTCAGAAAACTAGGACTTGGAGAATGTAAGGAGACGTACGTCACCTTACAACTTGCGGATAGAAGTGTCAAGTACCTAAAGGGTATAGTAGAGAATGTCCTAGTAAAAGTGGACAAATTCATCTTTCCAATTGACTGTATAGTCTTGGAAATGGAAGAAGATAGAGAGGTACCCATGATCTTAGGAAGACCATTCCTGGCAACAGGTAAGGCATTGATTGATGTGGAACAAGGTAAGCTTACTTTGGGAGTTATGGATGAACAAGTCACGTTTAATGTGTATGAGGCTACAAAGAAATTTGATGACTGTAAATCCTGTTACACTATTGATAATGTTGATGAGCTTTCCTTTGAGTTCATGGAAGAGATTGTAGGGGTGGACATGATGGAGTCAGTCCTTAGGGATTTAGATAATTGGAGTGATGATGAGGATGAACCCCAAGAAGAACATACTGAACAACTTTATGAATTCAAGAGTCGACACTATGAGGAGCTGGGCACCACTAAGAAGAAACCGATGTCATCATTGACACAACCCCCGGTGCTTGAACTTAAACCTTTGCCTGGTCATTTAAAGTATGCTTATCTTGGAACAAATGATACTTTGCCAATAATCATTTCTTCTTCTTTGACAGGTGATCAAGAGCAACAACTTTTGGATGTTCTAAGAGAACATAAGGAAGCTATCGGGTGGACCATTGCTGATATTAAGGGAATTAGCCCTTCAATTTGTACTCATAGGATATTTCTTGAAGCTGAGTGTAAACCTACAGTATAACCACAAAGAAGACTTAACCCAACTCTTAAGGAAGTTGTAAAAAAAGAAGTGCTTAAATTGTTAGATGCAGGCATTATTTTTCCAATTTCTGATAGTAAATGGGTTAGTCCTGTCCAAGTTGTACCAAAAAAAGGTGGTATGACTGTAGTACAAAATGAGGCTAATGAATTAATTCCCACTCGCACTGTAACTGGTTGGAGAGTCTGTATAGACTATAGAAAACTGAATGATGCTACCCACAAAGATCATTTCCCCCTCCCTTTTATAGATCAGATGTTAGAAAAATTTGCAGGGCATGATTATTACTGCTTTTTAGATGGTTATTCTGGTTACAATCAAATCCATATAGCACCCGAGGACCAGGAGAAAACCACCTTTACTTGTCCCTATGGCACATTTGCTTTTAGGAGAATGCCCTTTGGTCTTTGTAATGCACCCGCTACATTTCAAAGATGCATGATGTCCATATTTTCTGACATGATAGAAAATTTCATTGAAATATTCATGGATGATTTTTCTGTTTTTGGGAAGTCATTCGAAACATGTCTAACAAATTTAGGATGTGTGCTTAAGAGATGCAAGGAAACTAATCTGCTTCTTAATTGGGAAAAATTCCATTTCATGGTAAGAGAGGGAATAGTCTTAGGGCACAAAGTATCTAAGCAGGGAATTGAGGTTGACAGGGCAAAAGTAGAGGTGATAGAGAAGCTACCACCACCTACTACAGTGAAAGGAATCAGAAGCTTCTTGGGACATGCTGGCTTCTACAGGAGATTTATCAAGGACTTCTTTAAAATCTCAAGACCTCTTTGTAATTTACTAGAAAAAGATTCTGCCTTTATTTTTTATGATAATTGTTTGTAGGCATTTAATCTATTGAAGGAGAAGCTCACTACTGCACCAGTGATTGTTGCACCTGATTAGGAGCTTCCCTTCGAGTTGATGTGCGATGCCAGTGACTATGCTGTTGGAGCGGTACTTGGGCAAAGAAAAGATAAGTCATTTCATGTAATATACTATGCGAGTAGAACCTTAAATGAGGCCCAAAGGAATTATGCCACAACTGAAAAAGAACTTTTAGCAGTTATATTTGCATATGATAAATTCTGGCCTTACCTAATAGGTTCTAAAATCATAGTATATACTGACCATGCTGCCCTTAAGTATTTATTTGCTAAAGCTGATTCTAAACTTAGGTTAATTCGATGAATTCTACTACTGCAAGAATTTAACCTGGAAATTAAAGATAAGAAGGGAATTGAAAATGTGGTGGCTGATCATTTATCCCGTCTGGAATCTAATATTTTTTATTCACCTATTAATGAAAAGTTCCCTATGAACAATTGCATGTAGTAGAAGTTCAAGGATTACCTTGGTATGCTGATATCGTTAATTATTTGGTTAGCAAAATCACTCCATATGGTTTATCCTACCAACAGAAAAAGAATTTTTTACATGATGTGAAGTTTTATTTTTGGGATGAACCATATCTCTTTAAAAATTGTGCTGACCAAATAATTAGACGATGCGTACCTGAAAGTGAATAGCTTAGCATTATACAGCATTATCATTTTAGAGAGGTAGGAGGTCACTTTGGTATGGAGAAAACGACAGCAAAAATTTTATCTTGCGGATTTTATTGGCCCAGTTTATTTCATGATTGCAGGAACTTCATTATGACTTGTGCTCAATGCCAAAGGACTGGCAATATTTCAAGAAGACATGAATTACCACAAAATAATATACTTGTAATTGAACTTTTTGACGTTTGGGGAATCGACTTTATGGGTCCTTTTCCCTCATCATTTTCAAACAAATATATTCTTTTAGCTGTTGATTATGTTTCGAAATCGGTAGAGGCAGTTGCTCTACAAACTAATGATAGCACGGTTGTCATTAAATTTTTGAAAAAGAATATATTTTCAAGATTTGGGGTACCTAGAGCTATAATAAGTGATGGGGGAACACATTTTTGTAACAGGCAATTTGAGAAATTATTATTAAAATATGGAGTTACTCACAAAATTGCCACCCCTTATCATCCACAAACGTGTGGACAGGTTGAGGTATCCAATAGGGAAATTAAGCGAATCTTAGAGAAAACTGTCAATGCATCCCGAAAGGATTGGTCTTTAAAACTTGATGATGCATTGTGGGCTTATAGAACAGCTTTTAAAACACCTATTGGAATGTCCCCCTACAAGATTGTTTATGGTAAATCATGTCACCTACCCGTAGAGCTTAAGCACAAGGCATATTGGGCCATAAAATACCTTAACTTTGAGTTGCAAGCTGCAGGTGAAAACTGGTTGCTCCAATTGAATCAAATGGCCGAGATGAGAGAGGAAGCATATGAAAATGCGAGAATTTACAAGGAGAGAGCAAAGCGATGGCATAATAAGAACATCTTACAGCGAGAGTTCTTGCCTGGTCAAAGAGTCTTATTGTACAACTCTCGATTGAAGCTATTCCCAGGTAAGTTGAAATCACGATGGTCTGGACCATTTGAAATTGTTAATGTGTTTCCTTATGGTGCAGTTGAGTTGAAGGCAGAAGACAACCATACTTTCAAGGTAAACGGTTATCTTCTCAAACATTACTATGAAGGGGAACATGTTGATAGAAATGCCACAATTGTGGATTTAGGAGATTCGAGAACTTGAACTGGAAAAGTCGGGCTAGCGACTATAAACTAAGCGCTTCATGGGAGGCAGCCCATGCTCAATAAGTATATATACTAGTGTTTTAATTTCGTTACAAAAAAAAAAAAAAATCAAGGCTGGATAAGAGCCGCCGGTGCATTCAAGACACTCCAAGGATGACAGACATTTTGGGAGGAATTTTCTTCCTGATGAACAATTTTACACCAGGGAAGTACCAGTATTTCAATTTTTGCATTGATATCCTTTTCCTTAATTTTGTGCTATATTAGGAACAATGAGGACATTGTCCAATTTAAGTGTGGGGAAGGGATTATAAATGTAGAAGTATAATGATTGCACACATCATGAGCTTACAAATCCCATGCTTTATTTATGTCCTTAAGTGTTTATCATCAATGAAATCCTTAAATTGACTTAGATTGGTGCCCTACTCGCCAACTGTTGTGACTAGTTTACATAGTTAAAATTTAATAGTAAAATCTCTAGAGAATGGGGTTTACCCTATGTTTAGCCTTTGAACTTGAGATTGAGTCCTTAAGTTGAAAAAAACAAGCAAGTTTACTTCAAGGAAAAATTGGTTGGGATAAATCTCTCTTGAAATTTCTTTGAGAATACGTTAACAACTAGTGAAAGAGGTAAAGGAAATATTTTACTTAGTATCCCTTAAAAAAAAAAAAAAAGAGCATTTACTCCAATAACTCAGGAAAGTGAGTTAAGAGTATCCAATCTTAACTGTTAGTGTGAGGAAGTGTTCGTAGGGGTCCCTTTAAAACCTGGTCACTTAGGCGATGAGCGCAGGATGTGTCGACTCAATGAACTCACAATAACGAGAAGGGCGGAAAGGCAAAAATTTAGTACCTTAATGAAAGCCAGGTTGACATGGGCGAGCTTTGGTCCCTCAGAAGAGTGAAGTCTCACTCCGCTGTCAATTAAGGCAAATAAAAAAAAAAGGGAGAAATTCTAGGTAAAAATGGATACCATATGCTTTCACTTCTTGTTATCTTGTTTAGAGGAGTAAAATTGAGGGAGATTATACTTGCTAATAACCAATGAAGTTTAAATGAATGTTTTTCCTTAGGGATTAACTATTATTTTTTATTGTTAAACACTGGGATTAAAAATCTGTTGTATTTAGATTAACTACTAAATTTCAACTAGATATACTAGTTACAAATTTCAGTATGATCAGAACAATGGGCACCGGAAGTTCAATGATGGATTTCTCTTGTTTAAATCAATTATTTTGCTTGAGGACAAGCAAAAGTTCAAGTGTGGGGATGTTGATAAGATCACATTATACTTATATTTTCTTTTGGACTAATATTAAATTTATTTCAATATTATAAGAAAATATAAAGAAATGATATTTAATGGTGTTTATTGTGAAAATTCAGGTTTTGATGACCCAAAAGTGAATTACAAGTTAATTGGAGGAGTTTTTCACAAAATTGAAGAAGCGAGCGGAGGATTGCACGGAAGGCCGCCGGCCTATATTAAACCGGCCTCAAAAAAACATTAAAGCTGCCGGCCTTAAAGCCGGCCTACATTCAAGGCCGCCGGCCTCCATTACTCCCCGGATATCCATTGCGAAAATCTCTCCAAAATCGTATCTTAAGTAATTTTCTGACTCAACTCCTCATCAGATCAAGCTTATGCTCCTCCTCTTTGGATCTATAAATAGGCCCCTTGTGTGAACCTTGGGAGCATCCCCTTTTGTTTTAGAATCCTTTTGTTTTGATTCTTTGTTTAGCATCATTTGTCTTTCTTTGAAATCATTAGAATTCCCTTAGGAACTTTAGGATTTTATATTTTCTTTAATTCCTTTACATTTTATGTTATTCCAAATTTTAGTTTGAAGAAAGAAAGTTATTTTGCTGAAATTTTCTTTCAATTGAAGAATTCGAGGAATCATTTTGGAAGATTGAAGTTCTTGAAGATTATAGCTATTGTTTCATTCACTTTATTTTCTTTTATGCCATTTATTAGTTTATTCTTGTTGTTCAATATGAATTCCATTGCAACTATTTATTTCAATTGTTTTTATGCAATTCATACTATAATGTTCTAAATCATCCTTGTGGGAAACATGATGAAGCCATAATTCAAACTAAAATGATCATTGTATTCATGTTATAGGACATATAGATATGCGGAATTTTCATATAAGAAGTCTTGCTATGAATTATATTTTGTAATTGAAATCAATGCATAGAAATGTAAATGACTCGAAAGAGAAATTTAGGTTTTATCAGGAATTCCTAAGTAAGATTTAATAATTCATGTGGAAGCATCGTTATTGAATCTTATTAGAAATTAACCTAAGTGTTTCATGCAATATTTTTATTAAATTTTCCACTAAGGGATTAGGAGAAATTATTTTAAAGATATTAGGCAATCATATAATTGGGAAATTTATGATTGTGAATTAGAATCCTCGTTTGATTTTAATTAGCGGGAGCTATTAAATTAAATTGGGGTAATGTTACTTTAAAACTTGATAAAGGATTAAGGTTTTGTTAATTTCTTGTGAAAATCCATATAACTATGAGTTATTATAACATGAATGCAATATGATTAGTAGAATTAGGGTGGATTCTATTTCCCATCATCAATTGATGGGAAAATTTCTGGCACTGTCAACCTTTTCAGAACCCAATCTGGATGATTGACCAAATTGCTCATCTTTTATCTTATGTTTTTATTTCTAATAAACTTTGAGAATAATCTTACAGGTACAATTATATATCTCCATGGGATGCCAAAATGTCCTACAACTTCAGTTGGACACAAGACATTTTTCTGGGTAACAATCAAAGGCCCGCTGCGATTGTTCTCTATTCTGAGGCATTGGATCATGAAGATTTATGTTATTTTGTATCTTGTAAATGTTTATTGAACTATTTTGGTTGTATTTTGGTTTTGGGACACTTTTATTTCCATGTAACTTTCATTTAGGGTTAGCCACCTTAAAAGTGGCAAACTTGTAATTTTGAGCACTTTTTAACCCTAGAAGTAGCAAGTATAAATACTTGCTTAAGAGAGGGTTTAGGAAGATTATTTTTGCAGAACATACACTCTCTTTTCACGTGTGAATTAGGGTTCATACCTTGGTTCCAACTCTTATCAATTTCAATTCCAAGACTTGAGATTGTGGCGAGTGCAACAATTGGAATTTGTGAGTCATATCAATTCCTACTTGTTGTGATTTCTTTTCTTCTCTAGTGTGTTGTATCTAGGGTTGATTAGAGATAGTTCTTGGTCAGATTTACATCTTATTGTACACGAATTCATTTGATTATTTGAAAGAATTATCAAGTTGATTCAATTCATCATTAAGGATTTCTTTGCTAGTGTGAATTTCACCATTTGAAAAAAGGGATCTTCCTTCACGGTTTTCTTTGTCAAATTGAGGCTTGATTTTCGTGGATTATATGATATTAGAAGTGTTATTAGAAGCCATTTCCATTGTGGTATTCAGATTATATCATTAGTAGGTTGAATTTCATCATTTCAACACTAGGGTTCACTAGAAAAGTGCCATTTCTTGGATCCGATTTTGCCTAGACTTGAGATAGTTGATCTTAAGTCTTTTGGACGTGCTTTTAAGTGTGCTTAGGCACATCATCAATTCATTATTTTTCAAACACAATTCTCTTTTTGAGCATTTAGTATAATTCATTCAATTCTCATCAAATATCATTGCCTAAATAATAGTAGAAATTGATATAGGTCTATTACTTAATCAGTCTTCGTGGTTCGACACTCTTCTCTCACTATATTACTTGATCCGATCCGGTACACTTACCGTTATTTATTCACGCTCATTTTATATCTCCTTTTATGTGGATCATCAACCAGTTGATGATTCGAGGGATCCACAACAACATTTCCTTGATTCAGCTCTTGAGCACGATTATTGACTTGATCAGCCATTTCTTCCTTTAGTGATTCTCCTTGAATACCAAATGATGTTGACTCAGTCGAGTGTTGCTTTTTCTGATAACGACAAATAATTTTCTCTGGCTCAGGATTAAAAACAGCAAGTTCCTTGGAGCGACTTCTGGTCATGCACTATAAACATAATACAAATCAATTATGAGCTCTAAATTCTTAGGAAGAAAAGGAAAAAAATAAGAAAGAAATAAATTCGTTACGTTAATAAGTAAAAAAGTGTTTCTAATATTGGCGTATCCTCGGCAACGGCGCCAAAAACTTGATCATTGCCAATCGTAGTTTTAATAAATTGAATTCTTGTTCTTAATCCTACTACGAAGCAATAGGCAAGTGCACCTATCGTAGCGTAATATAGCGAGTAAGCACAAGGTCGTCCCTCAGAGATACACCAACTACTAGTACTAACTCCGTTCCTATTATCTAACCGCCGCTTAATAATGTTGGTTGAAACGTAATTACTCTAATCTTAAAACTAATAACTCACTAACAACAATGGTTCTGAAGATTTATCAATTAACAAAAGCAACCTAGATCTTATTCTACTCCTTCTCTATCATGTAATTCATTAGATTTATGAAGATTGTCGTAATTGACTTCTTATACTATCAAATTCTCTAGTCAAGTTAACTACTTTCTCAAGTATATTAACCTATCTAATCCTAGGTTTATCAAATAGGATCTCTCCTTACTTAATAGCAACCTAGAATTGCATAAAGTACATGAATTCGCATCAAAATAATCGTTGTAAACAGAAGACTCTTGTTTCCTATCTCTGGAAGAACAATCAAATATCATTAATTGCATTAAATCTAATCATAAGAGCAATTTCTCAATTAACTAATATGATATCATGCATAAATTCATATTCCGGATCTATGAATCTAAGAAACAATTGAAGGGCATGCAATTAATCATAAGAAAGTCAACAACTTCGCATTGATGACCAAATTTCATCATATGACAGAGAAGTTTCAAATAAAATCTAGATCTAGGGTCTACTCCTCCATAAATTGGACAAAAGAAATGCAATTACTAGAAGAATAGATAAAATTCATAGTCACAACCCTTAAAGATAGAATCTTCTTCTTCGTGGGTCTTCAATCTCCCTTGGAATCGACAAAATCTTCTTTCCCTTGCTGTTATGAGAGTGAGAGAAAATAAAAAATTCGTAAAACTCCGATTCTAGGGCAAACTAACGGTCTATTTATACATGTACCCCGGTTGGATATATACACGAGTGGATACACAAGTAGTGTATCTCGTTCGTGTATCTCATGCTTGCTTCCAAGTGTCCTTATGTGAATATACACGAGCAAGTACATGGGAGTGTACAGTGGTTGTGTATTTGAAACATCATCGAACAGAAGCAAAACTTAGATACACAAGCAAAGTACATGGGCATCTACTTTGCTCGTGTACTTTCCAGACATCCACTTCAATATACACAAGCAAAGTACATGGGCATGTATCTCGCTTGTGTACTTTCCAGAATTCTTTCTCTTCACATGTAATGTATCCAATTCCTTCCAAACTTGATCCGACTCTTCAAAACTCCTTCCCTTACCTCCAAAATACTCTAGAAGATCCTGAAATTAACATTCATTCCATTAAGCATCCTTTTCTTCAACAAATCATCTAAAAATTCAACAATAAAGCACAATTTCATTACTCTAGATAAGGGTATTTTGCGACTTATCACTTGGGCAGAAGAATGGAGGGAGATCATCACCCCTATAAGGAAGAGAGGGATGACAACTTTGGGGTTAATCCTTACCTAAATAAGGATTTCAAGCCACCCAGGGGATTGGAATATGTAAACCTGCAAATGCCTTCCTTTGATGGCAAGGGTTCAGTTGATGATTATCTGAACTGGGAAGATAAGGTTGAGGGCCTCTTTGAATGCTATGAGATTGATGACAATACAAGAGTTTGACTGGCTACTGTTGAGTACATAGGGTATTCTACCTTATAGTGGAAAAATCTATTGATTAGTAAGCGTAGGGATGGTGAGGCTAAAATATAGACATGGAGGGATATGAAGAGGGTTCTGAGAAAGGGATTTGTTCCTAAACACTACAGGTAGGAACTGTTTATGCATCTTTAAACCTTGAGGTAGGGAGGCAAGACAGTTGATGACTATGTGCAGGAGTTTGAAACCCTGATGATTAGATGTGGGTCAATTGAACCTCTAGAGCAAACCCTAGCATGCTTCGTATCAAGGTTGAAATATGAGATAACGTGTGTGGTTGAGCTATAGAGGTACAATACACTTGATGAGGCTATTCCGCTAGCCTTAAAAGTGGAGAGGTAGAGGCGATCCAACTCATTCAGGGTTCCAAATAGCAGGCCTAGTACTACTATCAGGCCTATGGGAGCTGATGGTCGATCAGGAGGACTAAAGGTAGTAGGTTAGTTAATGAAGGCAGTGGATAGAGCTACCCCTAGCATAGACAAGGAGAACATGACCTCAGGAAAGGGTAAAGAGGTAATAGCACTAAACGTTAGGTAGACTATACCGAGAACTACAAGTGGGAAAGTGCGTCAAATTAAATGCTTTAAATTCATGGATTTGGGCATATGGTGTCACAGTGTCCTAATAAGAGGGTTATGATTGTTATGGAGGGTACTAGAGAGAAGGATGAGGTTAAGAAGGAACCAGTTGAGCTTACAGATCTGTCTATAGCACTATAGGAATATTATGATGATCAGATTGTAGAAACATATGAGAAGGGCACAGGTGAATAGTATTTACCCATTAATGTGTTGCGCTGGGCTCTAACTTTATCTCCTAATGCTAGGGACAAACAGAAGGAGAACATATTCCACACTTCTTGAAGGATTAGAGGTAACCTTTGTGTACTCATCATAGATAGTGGTAGTTGTACGAATGTTATATCTGCTGCACTAGTAGACAAATTACAATTATCTACTAGTCCACATCCTAGCCCTTATAACTTGCATTGGTTAGATAATTAGGGTAGTACGCATGTTACATAAAGGGCAAAGGTGCCAGTGAGTGTTAGGAAGAAATATCATGATGAGATCTTGTGTAATGTGATCCCTATGTGTGCATTTCATTTACTATTGGGTAGGCCCTAGGTGTTGCACGATGGCTTCAGAAACACCTATATGTTTCGAAAGGGAGGGTCTCAAATAGTATTGGTACCTATATCTCCATCTAAGGTACACAAATTCCAAGAGCGGGTCAGGACTACTTCAATCTCATCTAGTAATCGGTAAAACAGGACAATAGAGGCATCTAGGTTCAGTCCAAGAAGTGACCCTTTACATTTGAGGGTAAATCTTTCAGAGGCTTGAGGAGATGATGGGAATCTTCCCGATGATCTTGATGGATAAGGAACTTGATTTGGGTGATGATCCAAATCACTTATATGCATACTTGTTTTCTTTATCTAATAAATATTCGAAATGATAATCTAATAGGTACAACGATATTTCTTCACGGGATGCTAAATGAACTTCACTATTGGTCAATTAGGGACATCATCGAATTCTCATCCAATGGCCCGCTGTCATCAACATTGCCTCGACGCATCGACTCTTTGAAGATTATTATCTTTTATACTTGTAATTTATTTCTTTAGACTATTTATTTTGTAAGTTTTTGGGACATTTTATTTGGTTGTATTTTTTGTGTTTTAGGATCGGCTACCTAATAGTGGAAAGTATAAATACTTGCTTAAGTAGGGTCTTGAGGGGAGAATACACTTACCATTGCTACAAATTTTCGTGAGAGATTAGGGTTTTCCTTAAGATTTCATAAGACTCTTATCAATTTCAATCCAATTGGAATTGTGGCGAGTTTGCAACCTAGTGAATTGTGAGTAATATCAATTCCCTAAGTTGAATTCCTTTTCATTACTAGTGTGTCATATCTAGTGTTGATTAGGGTGGTTCTTGTTCTAATTTTTGGAATTAAGTGTAGGTCCAATTCCATTCATATATTGTTATCAATTTGATTGGATTTGTATCTTGATATTGCCTTATATTTGTCTTTCATTATTTGCATGGAGTTCCTTTATTGAGAGGAGTTCACGGTTATTTTGTGTGTTGGTAATTGGGATCTCATTAGATATTGTGTTAAGTACTTAATTCAATTGAGCAACATCATCATTTTGGTGTTGATCTTCATTGATTTTACAAATTGGATCATAATCAATTTTATGGTTCACGTCCAATTGGAGGAGGATTGAACCGATTTTTGGTTTTTGCTTGTGAAATTGTTTCAATTGCGTATTTGCATATGCTTAAACTCACTTTTAAGCATATCAGATAGATGCTATATGAATAAACCCTAAGACGACGAAAGGAGACGGCATGACTTAATTCTAAGTAGGAGAAGTAAAGGTTTTTTATATAATAATTTTCATGGAGAATGGATAATCTAATATAGCTACATCGCTTTGTTTATACAGAACTCAAAGTTTGAGAAAGGATGATAGGAGAACGAGAATTAACAGCTCAAAGGATACGACTTGTGTAATTTTGATGTAAGTGCAAAAATCTTTGTAATTTAGATGCATTTATGTATTATAGTGATTTAATTAAGTCTAAAGATGAAGAGAAACAAGTTTAGGAGAATTTAGAGTAAAAGAATTAGGGTTTGTGGAATTGTCCGAGGGGTACACAGCCTCCTAACACGGTCGTGTTTCAACCATGTTGAATTCGAAAGATACACAACCTCCCAACACGGTTGTGTTTTGACCGTATTGAGTTAAGGGCAACATGATCACCCAACACGGTTGTGTTTAGATCGTGTTGAGTATGAAAGTTGCACTGAGAGATCCATGGCCTCTTAATACAGTCGTGTTTCAACCATCTTGAGTCAAGGGTAACATGACCTCCTAACACAATCGTGTTTTGACCATATTGAATTAAGAAGAACACGACCTCCCAACACAGTCGTGTTCCAACCGTATGAAAGCCAAACTTTACACCAAAAGATACATGACGCTTAACACTATCGTACTCCAACTTGTGTTGAGCAACAAGACCCCTAACATGGTCTTGTTGAATAAAGTAAAACTTAGCTATATATCCATTTAACATAAAATTAAGCTAATTTCCATGTAACCTAGATAGCTAATAAAGCCTTAGAGAAATTAAATAAATAGGATTAAGAGAAATAAGAGATGACTTTAATCTAAGATTAAGTACTAAGAAGAGCTTGTTGTTGTATATAGATTTCAGTTTAGCTAAAGTCCAAGATCGGAAGTGCTTAAGGCCAGGATTCAAGGTACGTGTAACTTGTGTGTTGTTTTGTGTTTGTTTAAGTTAGTATATGTGTTAAAATTGGTTAAGATAAATAATTCAACTTAAGTGTTTAAGTTGTATGCGATATGTGCTTAGCTCGGCCTAGGGGCCCCTAGTAGCAAATACCTAAGGAGCACCCCAATGATCCTTGTGTGATGTTATCTCTAGTGGAGTCATACCTAGAAATGATCTGAGTTTAATGTCGATTTAAGATGATTAAGTGGACATAGATGTGGGGCCCGTAGTGGCAGTTCCCATCACTAGGATTAAGTGGTTTAAGTGTACATGGGTGTGGGGCCCGTAGTGGCAATTCCGATCACCAAGTTTAAGGATTAAGTGATAGGAATCAAAATTCTATAGGACCTATCACTAGGGCAAGAACTAAAGGGTTACAAAATTTAGTGATAAGGGTCCTCTTTGAACAATCCGACCCCAAAAATATTTGTATAATAACTTCTTTTCTATTACTTATTTGTTGTGCATTCTAATAGGTATACATGTCGGGTATTATAGGGTGATGGATAAACTCATTAAAGCTTAGCTTGTGGGTTATTCATCAACCTACATAAACCAAAGAAGAATCGGTCCAACAAATTGTTCACTTGAATTGAAGAACCGACCACTTGAAGACCATTTGTATATGTAATTGTTGCTTATGGGAACCGATCATTTTATTTTGTACTTGTAATTTGTATTATGGGAACCACCCACTTAGTGGCATCCTTATAATTTTTAGTACATTTTTACCTTAATTAAAGTAAGTATAAATACTTGCTAACTAGGGATTTTAGGGAGCTTTTCTCAATTTGAAAAATAAACACTTTTGTGAGAGAGTCCCTCTTACTAAACATCTACTCTTATCAATTTTCCAGGAAATTGTGGTGAGTTTGGCTTGGAATTTCTTGTGAGTAATATCAAGATCTTCTAAGTTGCATCCTTTTATTACTAGTGTATAATATCTAGTGATAATTGGTTGATTTTCCTACTTGTTGTTTCATGCCAAATTAGGGTTCATATTGCTATGATTATAAACCAATTTTAGAGATTGGAATTGCATTTTTATATGTAATTGATTGGTATTAGAATTCCTTTGTAATACATCTAATTTGGGTTCATGCCATTGAGATTGTGAAACGAAATTGAAATCGAATCTTTCCACACATATCAAATCGTCAATAACAATTTTAGGGTTTTCTGGATTTTGGTACTAACAAAGTAAAATCAAAGGATATGGATAAAATTATCAATCTATGGATGCCAAGATTGAATAACAATCAATGGATAGGGACCACGTTCTATGATTCGCAATCAAATCATAGAACGATAGGGACCATGTTCTATAAATCAATCATTAAGGTTAAAGAATTCCAAGAATTCAATAACAATGCTCGCCACAAATTCTATAGGAACTAAGAATTTGATAAGAACAATAAGAATAAAGTGAAAATCAATTCTCAATATTCAAGAATCCCAAAGAGGATTCACACACACACTCAAAGTGTTTACTTACAACCAAAATATAACATTCTCCCTGAAAAAACCCTAAAGAACACTACTTATATCATGCCTAAAAAAAGTTCTGCGAGGCTATTCAAGGCCGACGGCCTAAATACATAAGCCGGTACCAAAGGCCGACAGCCTACATTTAGGCCGGCACCAAAGCCAGTGGCCTTGAAGTTAACTCGATCGGCCTTTATTCAAGGCCGGCTTAAGGCTAGCCAAACATCGCCTTAGGTCCTCCCGACGCTTATGTCCTCCTTTTTTTGTCCCCGTACTACCACCTATACCTCGGATTGATTTTGATTTCTTTGGTGCTCGTATCTTAGCTCTTGGATTCGTATCATTCCCTCCATGTTGAAAAAGATTCGACCTCAAATCTATTTCATCCATCCTGCTAGACCACATAAACAGACTCCTCTTTCCCTTTGGCTTCTTAAGGCAAATCAACCTTGTTTGTTGTACCTTAATTAGATTCATAGGAAGAAGCTTGTATACCTTGTCCTATTGCTGAATGGTATACTCATTGGTGTATCCATCATACTTAGCTCTAAGGTCATACTGCCAAGGTCTTCTAAGGATCAAATGTGTAGCTTCCATGGGAACTACATCACAAACAATCTCGTCGGTATAATCACCAATAAGTAATGGAACACGAACCTATTTGTGTACATGAACAGCTCCATGTGGACTTAACCAATGAAGTGCATAAGGTCTTGGATGCTGTTTCACCTGTAAACCCAACTTAGTAACCCAGCTTGCTGAAGTAACATTAGTGCAACTGCCTGTGTCAACCACAATCAAACAAGTCTTCCCTTGCACCATGCCTTGGATATGAAATAAATTGGCTCTCTGATTAGGAACAACTTCATCCTACTTAACCATTAGCAAGTCTCCCTATACTGGATTCGCTATAATGTCTTCATCTTCCTCTTCTACCTCAGTACTCTTCTGTTCTTCTTCCTCACTCTCGACTTTATCACCCTTTATGACCATAACCCTTTTATTAGGACATTGAGAAGCAATATGGCCAAGTCCTAAACACTTAAAACATTTGATATCCCTACTCTTCTTTTGTTGTGTTTGGTCAATAGCCTCACTAGCGACTGCCTTTCCCTTTTTCTTCCTTTCCTTCTCCCTCTCACCATCATCTGACTTATGGTGGTGATATGATTTCTGGTCCCGCCTGTGCTGATGCCGCTCAACCCGACTGGCTAATTTAATCACATCCTAAAGAGTCTGATATTGTTAGAGTTCCACTACATTGGCAATGTCCATCTTCAACCCATTGATGAAACGAGCTATGGATTCATTTGATGATTCCCTAATATCACACCTTGCCATTAGCGTCTCAAACTCCTTCACATACTCTTCTATGCTTTTCTTACCCTGCCTCAAGGATTGTGATAGAGCCATTTTATACTCAATCTTTATAGTATAAATTTTGTTAAATTATTATTGATTTTATAGAAATCATAAGGAAATGGTTCTTTAATTCTATCATCATGATAAATCAGGTTAAATGGAGTCAAGGATGCTAATTCAAGTATTTTAGAGAAGTCATCTACAACTTGGATCAAGACAAGGAATTACACCACCGGAGGAAGCACGGTTTGAGGCACGACCAAGGTTCAAACCGTGTTACACACTGGACAAGAAGGCGGAAATGTGGACTTTGAACAGAGAGAGACACGGCTTAGGGCACGACCGTGGTGGAAGCCGTGGGAGAAACCGTATTTGGAGCCGTGGTGGAAGCTAGACGTGCCAAGGAGAAGAAATTGTGGGACTAACCGTGGTACATACTGGGTATAGATGAAGACTTGTTGATTATGCACAGAAGATGGCACGGTTGGAAATCTAGCCGTGGGTGGAGCCGTGGTACACATTGGACACGGAAGATGATACGTGAAATATGCACAGAGGATGGCACGGCTTGACCTACGGCCGTGTGGTAGAGCGTGCCAGGCAGACGAATCTTCACTTCTCAAAATCTACTTGGAAAAGGAAAGACATTTTCGTATCTTGCTCGCAAAAGATCACATGTTATCCCTCTAATACTATAAATAGAGCCAACCCTAGAGGGTTAGAGGCAATCTTTGAATCCGGAATCACCTTGGAGACAAGAAGGAAAGGAGGAGGCAGAGCAGGCCGCTGGAAACAGAGGCTTGTTATGTTTTTATTTTTATTTTTCGTTTTATTGATGAACATGAGTAGCTAAGCTACTTTTCTAGCCAAAGGATTATAGATGTTTAATTCTCCACGAATTGTGAGGTCTAATTGACTTGTATTTAATCTATTCTTTGTTTTCGGGTATTCATATATCTTCTGATCATTTTGTCATTATTATCTTTGTTGATTGGTATGAATAGAGCTCTTCTACTCAATTAGCAAGTTAATATATTGTCAACTAGCACGTCAAATCCGTAATTGTTTGATTGTTCTAGTCTTAGTGACGCAATAACATGTTTGGTTATAAAAGAGATGATCGAATTCATGTTATGGAGGTGTGTGATCATGTTTAAATAGGTTATCTTATAATCTATTGGCATGAATTGGTGGTCTCTCTAGATCTTAATGCTATTGATAGATTAAATCCTAAGCGCTTGTCTAGGGTTGTTTAATCAATAAAAGAAATAATTCAAAGCGTTTGTCTGAGGTTATCGAGGAAGTAAGGAGAGATAGGTTGTTAGAGCTTGTTAATAACCATAACCAGTTTATCTAGGAATAAGAATAGAAAACATTTGCATCGATGATCAATTCCTAGAATTAAACTATCTTGATTCCTTTGGCTAGGCTTTTTATCAATATACAACTTTCTTATCTTATTTTAACTTTATTTGATTCACAAACAAACCCCCCCCTTTTCCTTTTTCTCTGTTATTATCCATGAATAGAAATAAATTTAACCAATCTCTGTGGATTTGACCCTACTCACCACTATATGCAAATCATATAATTGTCTAGGAGTAGGTTTTATTTTTGTTGGATTCGACACCCATCAAATTTTGGCGCCATTGCTGGGGATTTGTGTCAAATTTATTTCTATCCTTGTACGACTCGTTCTTCTCAGACAGGTGAACTAACTTATAATCCAGAGATTGAGAAGACTCTAAAGAGGCCGCGACAAGAAGCTAGATCATCCACTAGACTGAACTTAGCATCGGATTTGTCTGATTCATCCATAGATTCTGAAAAAAGAAGAAGATATGGCAAATCCCGAGAGAACATTGCGAGAGTTGACTGCACCGGATGTGAATCAACAAGCACTTTGTATTCACTATCTCGAACTAGCTGTGGAATTCGAATTGAAATCCGGGTTGATACATCTGCTACCTACATTTCATGGTCTTGAGAATGAAGATCCTCACAAGCATTTGAAAGAGTTTCATATAGTGTGTTCTAGTATGAGGCCACAAGGAATAACCGACAATCAAATCAAGCTACGTGCTTTTCCATTTTCTTTAAGTACTAAAGCTAAAGATTGGTTGTTTTATTTGCCTCCAGGTTCGATAACCACTTGGATAGATATGGTCAGACTCTTCTTGGACAAATTCTTCCCCACATCCAGAGCCGCTGGTATAAGAAGAGAAATTTGTGGTATAAAACAGAGGGACATCGAGACTCTTCATGAGTATTGGGAGAGGATCAAGCAACTTTGTGTAAGCTGCCCACAACATGGGATATCTGAACAACTCCTCATCCAATACTTCTATGAAGGCTTGCTTCCGATGGAAAGAAAGATGATGGACGCTGCAAGTGGAGGCGCCATAGTAAACAAAACCCTTAGTCAAGCTAGGGAATTGATCTCCATTATGGCTGCCAATTCGCAACAATTTGGGTATAGGCATGATACATCTTCAAGGAAGGTAAATGAGGTAAGTGTGTCTAACCTTGAACATCAAATTTCTAATCTAACCTCCCTTGTGCAGCAGCTAGCTCTTGGAAAAACACAGCAGGTGAAGGCTTGTGGAATTTGTGCTGCTCCTAATCATCCGACCGACATGTGCCCCACATTGCAAGATGACAATCATGAACACGCCAATGCTGTAGGCGGATTTCCAGGACAACCGCAGAGGAAATATGATCCCTATTCAAATAGTTACAATCCCGGATGGAGGGATCATTCTAACTTCCGATATGGCAATAACCCT